>CM033729.1:19404081-19695820 GCA_019671005.1 Hibiscus mutabilis | reverse complement strand
AAGTTCTATATAGGAAGGACTGACGGCTCTAGGATTTGAAGACTAGCAGTTCTATATAGGAGGAACTCCCGGTCGGAAGAATCCATCATGGCGCAAAAGGTTTTATATAGAAGAAACCAGCGTTGAAAGCAAAGAGTTCTATATAGGAAGGACTCTAAGCTTTATTGTCTCAAAGTGAAAGGAAGGACTCATAATTCGGGATGTCGAGAGCGAAGGGTTCTATATAGGAAGAGCACTGTAGCTCCAAGATCGGAAGGTGACGAAGCTCTATATAGGAAGAACTTACGAGCCTGAAGATTCAGCCAAGGAAGAGCGGAGATGTCCAAAAGAATTCGTTTTCCAAGGCTACAAGCAGGAAGTTTGATAAAAATGAGTGCTTATGAATCTTTGCTTTGTTTCCCATTCCATGAGAACAAGCAAAAGGGGCAATCTGTAATCACTCATTTTCACTTGTAAATATATTAATATTGCATGTATATTTATTATATGAATGTTGCTAATATAAGGTGGTCTGTGCATGTATAAGCTATGTATACGTATTATTAGGGGTGTATGTATGTCGCGTATGTATCTAGAGTATGAGCGTATTTGGTTAATATATAGATGTTATGTTAATTATATGTATGATTATACGACGTATACTAGAATATTATATTAATTAATGATTGTATAATATAAGTATACATTTTCGTATATATATGTATTTTGTTATAATTATATTATTATTAATATTATTGGGCTGGTAAAATGAAAAAATTAAATATATATTAAACCCAAATAAAAATGAAGTCCAAGTCCAATTACAAATTTAATTACAAGCCCGGTTGGCCCAAATCGAATCTCATCTAATTACAATGCGGGAATAGCGTGGGCCGTTGGATCAAGATCTGATCCAACGCCACGATGCAACCAGGAGGTCAAAAATATCGCCAGCGCGTGTTCCACACGCATGGACCGCTCGAGTGCCACGCGCGTGTGGTCCACGCGCGGACGCTTTAATATCCCACGCGCGCGTAAGATCCACGCGTTCGACTCCTCATTGCGGAGCTCCACGTGGCGAAATCGAAGCCGTCTCATCAAATCGAGGCTTCATCCGGGCCGATCGTTCTTCAAGCCATCTCGACCGTTAGATCAGATCCGATCTAACGGCCGAACGCGTCTGGCCCGTCCCGGCGAGATCGTCCATATCGCCACGCGCCGATATTGATCCCCGTGTTGATTATGCCAAAGACAACAAGCAAAGTGTCGATTCAGATCGAAAAAGAAAGATGCAACTTGCAACCAAAAACAAAGGCAATAATATATATGAAACGGGAACTTTTGTAACGGGATGAAAAAAAAAGAGTAAGAACAAAAAAGGGAGAACAGAGATCTTGTAATACAAAAAATCTGAAAGTTGTAAACATCCAAGATAATCAAAAGACAGTCCAGTGGTAAATTTTTGTCTCTTTTTCTTTCTTGTTTTCTTTACATGCATATACGAAAAAAACAAAAATAAAAGAGGAGAGTAGTCTTACCGGCGTCGTGTGTGGGTCTTCCCTTCCTCAGTGATAAGCCTTTCGGCTTTTACAAGCCAGATCTGGTGAACTAAAGGGAGGAGAAGACCCTTTGTAGTGTTGTTTTGGTTTTAAAAAAATATTTTTTGGTTCGTATTTCCTAGATCTAGGGCAAATAGAGGTATATCCTCTGAATCCAACCTAGGATTCGTATTGAGGACGACAAGGGGGTTGTTTTGGTGTATTTTGGAGGCTCATCGGCGCCGGTTAGCGGCGGCCGGCGGCGGAGAATACGGCGGCCGGCCGCCGGATTCTGGGTTTTAGAAGAACAGTTGAGAGAAAAAACGAAGAACATGGTTATTGTGAAAAACCAGAAAATGAACGAATGGCCAAAAATTTGGTTTCGGCCTTAAAGGGGGGCTTTTATATTTGTTTTTATTTTGCTAAATGGGTAAATTACACACTTAATCCTACCGCGTTTTCAATATTTTCATTTTTATCTTGCCGCATTGTATAATCACAGTTCCAGTCCCCCTCATTTTTCAAAAGGTTACAATCTAGTCCCTAAATTACACCGAATCAGTTTCTGAATGGTAAAATTACGCCCTTAACCATCCCGCGTTTTTGAATTTTTCACTTTGAGTCTGCCCCTTGGTCTAATTACAATTCTGGTCCTTTTAGGTTTTGTTTGTTTCGCAATTTCGTCCCTAAATTACATATTATTGCTCTTTAATTTCGCCTAATGACTTTTGTTTTTCTTTCATTTTCAGTCATGTATTCTTTGTAAATACTAATGTTCGTATTATAATCGTATATGTTGATGTATTCTATTATTTTACTTTATTTTATGTCCTCGTATATGACTCGTATTTTATGTCTACATATATATGTGTATTAAGATTATAATGGTCATCGTCTTTTATCCAGGTTATTCATATTAAGCATGTTATGTTTTAGTTGATTCGTTACATGGTGTATTTTGTATTTTATATGTGTGTGCTTTCTTGTTTTTTTAGGGCTACATGTTAATATATTTACCCTTTTATACGATATGTTGACCCGTATATGTTGAAATATGTTTTATTACAGTATGTATTTTTTAAATATTTGTTCGTCTATATGTACTTATTCCTGCCTTGTTATTTTGACATATTATAGTTGTCTTTATCTATTATTTAGAATAATATGTATATATACATGTTTTAGTCTAGAATATCATTTATGTTAAATTAGTATTCAGGTATGTCAATATTTATTATATTTTGCCATGTTTTACGTTTTTGCCATTAAGATTGCATATCGAGATATAACTTATTAATGCGGAGTCCTTTTATCCGAGCGTAAACGGGGCCAGTATCAAGCGTAGTGATAGTGGTTGGGCGTTTATTCTCGGAGAACGGGGCCCTTAAAATTTATTCGCAATTATGACCGAATTTTAAAATAATCGTCACTTTAATCCGAAAAATCCAATATTAATAAAGCGGTAATTATTAAAGTACCAATTTTGGGCGGTGTGGGGGTGCTAATCCTTCCCCATCCGTAACCGACTCCCGAACCCTGTCTTTTTGAATCTCTGGTTTTATGGTGTCCGGCCTACCTAAGTGGCCGGTGGCGACTCCATTTTTTTAATACGGTTTATTTTAAAACCCCACGGAATAAATATTTTATATCCAAAGAATCACGAACACCTTTCAAAAAACACTTCGAAAAGCCACGTTTTTATTTTAGCGATACAAAACAAAAAAGGACATCGCTACACAGTGCAAAAAGCTTCTGCACAGTTTATTCTAGGATGTAATAGATCCTAAGTATATGGTCTTCAACCATGCGTGGGCTCGATCCCGCAAGGAATAATGGAACAGTTTTAGTCTCAGCACATCATCGTAAACTCCATGTTGTCTAAAACAGTCAAAAACTCCAGGAAAGCTTGAACATGCTCTCGAGCATCATCCCTTGCTGATCCACTAAATTGTCCAATGGAATTGGGCATGTTGAACATAACCAACTTTAACTAAAAGTAAGCTGCCTCTATTGCTGGCACATTGATCGTTGGAGTAAGGTCATTAAGGATAGGTGCAAAATTGTCACAAGTGGGTATTGTACATTTGTATGGGTTAACTTGGCCACTTGGAGAAGTAAAAAGCAGTCATCGGTGTCTCAAAATAGTGTTGAAGTATAGTATAAGGCCATTGTGATTGGCATGTATGAGGGGATCTGGTTACAAATATTGCTTACTTAGTTGGGTTTTGATTGTAACAAAGAGTTTGAATTATATAGTGACAGTCAATTGGCCATTAGTATAGTCAAAAATCCAGTCCATCACGAAAGAACAAAGCATGTGGAGATAGACAAGCAATTTATTTTCGAGAAGGCTAATAATGGAAAGGTGAAACTTATTTTTGTGGCTTCTAAAGATCAGCTTGCAGATATACTCACCAAGGCACGTCCAAGAGCAACCTTTGTTGAGTTTACATGCAAGGTGGGACTATATAATACATACTCTCCAGCTTGAGGGAGAGTACGAATTATGGTTGAATAAAAGTCCTAATGTACTTTGTGGTAGTTTAGATTTACACTACCTCTTTTCTAATGTAGATAAAGGTAAATTATTTATGTATAGCTAATAGTATTCTTGTTGTAGTCAAACTCTTTAATGTAAAGTCTTTAAAAAAGTTCTATATGTAACACGACAGATAGTGATACAAAAAAAAGAAGAGTACTCCCATTGAGACTCTTCGCACTAAATATTTTGTACTTTTCTATAATGGTGTATTAACAAAGTAATAACTATCTTAAACTTCTTGTGCTTTTTTATTTAAACATGCCAATCCAATTTTTTATGCACAAGGTAAACATATTTTCGATATATGTATTTTAAAAGTGGTTCACAATAGATCCAGACTTATATTTAGCTATGTTGTACCCATCTCCAAATTCAAGGCCTCTAGAAGAGCAACACCTAATATCCACCTCCCTAAAAGGCTCACCTCTGGAATCTGCAAGCCTCCATTGTAGCTTCTCCAGAGCTCATAGTCTCCATACCACTCTTCAACATATAAGGTATCATGGACTCCAGAGCTCTCATTCTTCGGACTGCTCTCTATACTCAGTTGTCATACTTAGACATGACAACAGTCTCATCCACTTAAACCAGCAGCTCGACCTATTGGTCAATAGTCGAGCCTACTCTATCAGCCCATTAATAGTCATCATGATGCTAAGACTTATACCTCTACCGATCAAAGTCCACTACTCATTATAAATACCCAAACATCATTAACAATGGGGGTCGGCATAAGAGAACAAGAAGGATGACAGCTAGGGAAAGCTATCTCATCTCTCCTCTCCTTACTTACTTCGACCACCACATTGTATATTTTTTTGCCCCAAATCAACATATGTGAATAGCCTAAAACCACTACCAACCACCACGGTTCTCCTCTCCACCTCCCTTGTTTGGTGTCTACTCATTTTAGGCACCAACAAGCTATTAAATTGATTATTAAGCTAATAAAAATACATGTTTTTTTTATAATATTGACATTTTGATAATTTAACTAAAATATCTTAAAATATAGGAGCCAATTTAACATCTAGCTCATAATTTAAGAACTAAGGAAAGCTCTCTCATCTCTTCTCTTATATCACTCCCCTCGTTTCTTACTCCGACCATCATATTGTTTACGGCTCTCTACTCTAAGTCAACTGGGGTAAACCGCCTAAAACCACCACCAACCATCACGGTCCTCCACTCTACCTCCATTGTTTGGTTTTTACTCATTTTAGGCACCAACAATTGGTACGGTGACTTTGGAGATATTCTCAACCAAGATAATCGATCACGATAGTTCTCCTGGTGATGCTCTCAACACACCTGACTTTTGCAACCAACAACGTTGGTCATGGGACCAATGACAATGATAAACAATGGAGACACCAAAGTCGCCATGCAAAGCTCCACTCTTGGAGCTGACTAAGATTCATCCTCAAAGATAGTCATCCTAAAATAACCAACCCATTTTCAAATCCATCTGACATGCCTGGTTTTTCTTGCTAGTAACGGCAAGACAAAAGCTTGAAACTCTCTTGAGTAAATTTGAGGATTCTTTAGGTATTGGAAGAAGACATATTTGGTGCATACCACTGGCGTCTTTGAAGTACCTTCGATGTGATGGGTGGCCTTGGGTTCATTGGCTCAGCTCTTTACTTAGAGCTCATGCATAGATGTGCTCACAAAGTTTGAGCCTTTGACCTCTGAAACCACTCCCCTTGGTTAGAAAAACTCACAAACCATGGTTTTCGCTACATCCAAGATTTCCCAAGTGCTGTAAGTTTATGAAATCGTCAAAGGTATATGACATTTTGCTTGAGTATTTTAAGAAGTATTACGACATCTGTACCTCTAGAGCATTTGCTTTCCTCAAGATATACACACAATGCTGTAAGTACAAATGATCGACAAAAGTATTTTATGCTTTTGCTTGAGTGTTTTAGGGAGGGGCACTACGTGCCATGTACTCCAAAATCATCAGACATATATTTTTTGCAAAACGATGTAAGTCTAGATAATTTCTAGGTAGCTTAGAAACGAAAGCCTTTAGGCTAAGCTACTTAAGCTGTTACTGCAAGCAAAGGCGTTGAGACTCTCTGCCATACTTCTAAGCTTAGAAATGATTATGCTTCTTAGCTAGAGCTTCTAAGAATATTTTTATGAGCTCCTTCGCTTTTAATAGGAATTAAGACGTACTAACTTAAAGACCATACTCCACCCCTAGAGGTGTAGAGATAGGTTAGCTCATAGACTTTCCTCCTCCCAAGACGCTTAGAGAGAATCTTGCACATATCTTCACACTCAGTTTTAATAACTTGCAACATATTTGCAAAGGCATCGAGTTATCTTCACCCAATATTCATAAATGTTTTATAATTTGCTTCATTGATGAATTAATGTATGAAATTTGAAAATGTTTGTGTCTCTCTAGGATTCCAATGCATTCTTTCACTCATATTCTTTAATTAATATTATTAGATGTCTTCGTCCATTTAATGCCTTTGCATTGCATTTTTCTTCAAGGGCGTCGAGATGCCCACACTTCTGTGTCTTAGATGTCACATAATCTGTAAAAGTGTAGATGTATGTCCCAACAGAAGATTCCCTCCTTCCCATTCAACGCCTCTAACATTACATTTCTCCTTAAGGCGTAAAGATGCTTGTGTTCATTTGTGCTTACCGATGGCACTGACTCTACAAGAACACAGAGGGCATCTCTACTTGCGCAATAGCACTCAAAATTGTTGCTATAAAAAGTGAAAGATACCTATACCTATTTGTTCTATGAAAACATTAGATCTACAAGGTTATAGATGGATGCCCCAATAGAGGATTGTATCTGACTCGCTCAATGCTATTTGCACTGTTGTTCGAAAAGAGTAGAGATGGATGTACTTATTTGCTCTATGACAATCTCGACTCTACAAGGGTAAAAATGATTGTGTGTGCTCCTTAGCATCCAACGGCCCTCACATCTTGAACCACACAAGAAACATATTCACTCCCTTAATGACTTTTCAGGGTCGAGTCATTTACTCATATTTATTCCATTGATGATTTCTAGGGTCGAGTCATTTACTCATATTCATTCCCTTGATGACTTTCCAAGGTCGATTCATTTACATATTTCACCCCCTAATGACTTCTTGGGGTTGAGACATTAGCTTATATTCACTCACCTTATGACTTTACGGGGTCAAGTCATTTGCTCGTATTCACCTCTTAGGTGATTTTCGTGATTAATTTATTTGGTCATATCCACTCCCTTGATGATTTCCTAGGTTCTAGTCATTTTCTTATATTTACTCCCATAATGACTTTTTGGGTTCGAGTCATTTGCTCATATTCACTGCCCTGATGACTTTACGGGGTTGAAGCATTTGCTCATATTCACTTCTTTGATGATTTTTCATGGCTAAATCATTTGCTCATATTCACTTCTTTGATGATTTTTCATGGCTAAATCATTTGCTCATTTTCATTCCCCTAATGAATTCTCATGGTTGAGTCTGCCACATATATACTTATATCCGTAGTGCATTCTCAGAGTCATAGATTTCATCACTCCTCACGTTCCTATAGTGTGGGATGCCTTCATAGGGTCTATTTACTTTAAACACAATAGGGATATGCGAAGATGCTTCATTTTAGATGTCTCCACTTATTGTACATTGTTTCTCTACTCGACTGTGACTCTCTACCCCAAATCAACAGGGGCGAACCACCATGATTTCTCGAGAACGTCGAGCTACTTCCGCTCAGTCACTTGTTCAATTATGACAAGCACAAAAGTACCGAACCAATTACA
This sequence comes from Hibiscus mutabilis, assembly GCA_019671005.1. Lineage (NCBI taxonomy): Eukaryota > Viridiplantae > Streptophyta > Magnoliopsida > Malvales > Malvaceae > Hibiscus > Hibiscus mutabilis. The sequence goes on along the minus strand of CM033729.1, from coordinate 19,687,965 downwards.
AGTTTTGGATAATACCACTTTATGTTAGACCAAGGGGGAAAAGTGTTGTACCCACCTCCAAATTCAAGGCTTTCGGAAGAGCAACATCCAATGTCCACCACCCCAAAGGCGTATACATAATCTGCAAGCCTATGTTACAAATCCTTTGGAGCTCTTAGTCTCCACACCACTCCTCAACATGTGAGGTGCCATAATCTCCATAGCTCCAATTCTGCGAACCGCTCTCCATACTCAGTTGTCGCACCTTGACATGACAATTATCAAGTCCAATTAAACTAACAGCTCAACCTATTGCTCGATAGTTGAACCTACTCTACCAGCCCATCAATAGCCATCATGACGCTAGGTCTCACATTGTTTAACTATTCGGAATCGGATATTGTAGATGTTCATAGTTAATTTATGTACGTTTAGTCAGTGACAGGGGTATTCTTTCTGTGGAAGGGATTGTGACCTCCCAATCCCACCAAAAAATAATTTTACCTTTAATTTATACGATAAAAGTTTTTAAAAAATATGAGTTAATTATAATTTGTCCCTCTAAATTTTAAAAACTTAAATTTTTCTTCTTAAATTGACATACTGACTCTGTCCCTACGTTTAGTATAATTAACGTTAAAAAGAATGACCCTTAAATTCATGAAAGTAACACCACCTATAAAAATTCAAAAAGAATATCGTAAAATTCGAATCTCATTGCTTGTAATGGGATTTAATGGTAAAAAATAGTTTTAAACTTATTTAATATTTTATTGGCTTTTAATACAATCAACCATTCTAAACGAGTAATAAAGCAAATAAATAAAGGGTAAGTTTGAGGTCCTTTAATTGGTCAAGTGATCACGGATTTTCATTCTCTTTCACCTTATGTGAGTTTGAATCTCGACATTTGCATTGAGAATATTTATTATCGCTCTATTGTATCAAAAAATTATAAGTTACGTTTTTGTCACTCAATTTTGTTATTTGTTTCTATTTTGGTCACCAAACTTTAAAAACTTATGATTTTAACTCGAACTTTCAAAAAAAATTGTTTACCCATTCGTTAAGTGTTTAATGCCGTTTGTTTTTTTGGTAAATTTATTCAAAAAGCCTCTAAAACTTTCCTTTCAAACTCAGATTTTCATACTCACATTGATTCATCATTGTCAAAGTATTTTCTTCCAAAATTGAATGGTGGGGATTGAGGAGGAGGAGAGAAATAAAATATCTTGATTCCATAATGTTCCCTCGTGGAGATTGCATATTTGACCAAGATAACGTCAAAGCTTTGATTTGAATTTTGTTAACTTTGAGGAGATTTTGATGATAACCAAGCTAAGAAGAAGAAAGTGGGGAGAAAGGAAAGCATTTTGATATAAACTACGTTGCAAATGATGAAGGGTGAAATATTATGTTAAATTTTAAATAAAACTACTCAAAACACAATATTTTGTTACTATTGTTACACAAGTAACAAGTGGTTAGTTTTTTTTAATTGGTGATAAAATCAGAGGTTTTCAAAGTGAGTGGCCAAAACAAAAATGTGATAAAAATTGAGTGACTAAGTAATGAATTAATCTATAAATAAGACATCTCACCGGTTTAAACCTTCCGTCCGAATCATCACTCTCGACTTTTACTTTCTTTGCAAAACCAATCTTAACTTTCACCTAGAATTTTTTTTCTTATATAATACCTAAATTATCTATAACCTCTTCAAATAAATCAAAAAAATTATATTTAGGTTTATTTGAACTCGTGATTTCTAAACAATATCATATGAACTAAAACTCAATTAAATAGTTAGACTACGCTTTTTTGTACAAGTATTGGTATCTTACACATTGTTTAACTATTCGGAATCGGATATTGTAGATGTTCATTATGAAGTGACCCTCCTAATTTAATTTACTTCATTCACAACGTCGAAATTCACACCCTTAATCTTTTTAAGAGATTTGATATTTGGTTTTGCTAAACCAATTAGTAGTTAGTCAGCTAGATTATGCTTTAGAGTATAGTATATATGATAATTAGTTCATACATTCTCAATAACCGTGTAGGTGTATGCCTTTTGGGCTTGCGAGAGTTGAAGTTTAGTCTATGTCTATAATTAATTATATTTGATCTGTTTATATTACATAATTTGATTTTCATACTATTATTTAAGTGTTCTGGTTTAGTTAAAATTAGGCATATGGGCGTTAAAAACCCTAGAATTTTGAAAAAAATCAATTAATTATTTGAATTTTTTTTCACTAAATTAAGCACTTGAACTAAAAAATTGAATCAATTAATCTTTTGAACAAAAAAATTGAATCAATTAACTCCTTTGACCAATTTTAATCATTAAATCTTGATAGTTGTTTTGGATCTGTTGGTGCAGTACATCGTGTCATAGTGTTTCTACTCGACATTTTGAGAATTTTTTTATTTGATTTAAAAAAATTCTTTAAAAATTCTATAAAAATTATAAAATTTATAAAAAAATATTAAAAAAAAACCTTGAATTTATCTTTTATGCTTATATCGACTAACTTTCACATGTGAAATTATATGAGAGCAACAGGACGCTTTTTCTGTGGAAACCTAAAAAATTGGGGAACCAAACCTAACAGCTGCCAAAAGCTCGAAATACCCCACTTTGACTTGGGGAGTAGTAGTGGACTGACCAGCAGTGACACATCAATTTTCATTCTTCACTTACCTTCTTCTCTCAATTTTCCAATGTGATCATAGTTTGATAATTTTGGTTTTTTTGCTTGGATGGAAATGTAAAAGAGAAAAAATAAAATACAGGACCTTAGGTTAGATGGGATGTGGATTGCTCCTAGTCGGCAAACAAGTTTTGAAATCTCTATTTTATTTATTAGTCTTAAATTGATTATAAGGCAACTTTGACGTAGCCGGTTTATGCAATGAGGTACACTCCAAAAAATTTAAAAATTTGTAAATATATATTGTATATGAAAGTTACATTAAAAAATAGGAAATTAACATCATTTTAAAAAGAATTTGACAACGAAATAGAAAATAATTAAAATCTTTTAAAGGAAATTTACGTCATTTTTTTGACTCCACCCGCTTTTAATGACTTATGAATTAAAATAAAAAATTATGACACCGCAATCCAAACTTTCCGCCTGTAAGGTAAATTATGTTTTCTTAACCCTTTAATAATAGATGTACATTGAAGACAAAGTTATTCGAATCTGAATCTCTTAATATGAGCATCATCCTCTTTATTGCGTGTACCACTCGGGGAATTTAAATCACTATTTCTTTTATATATAATAAATGATTGGATTCGAATAAATAAATGAAACAGTTGCCTATGAAATTTTGCGAACCTAGACAAATAGTTAAATTTGTTACATTTCTTCACCTTTCATCGTTAGTTGGAGAATAAGTTTTGATTGACCCATAATGGAATCATCTCTATCTTTTTTTAAACAATTTGATTTGTTTTCCCCCACAAATGATTGATAAAAAAGAAAAGGAAAAAAGTGGCATTCCTTTCATAAATTAGATATCAGGTAATGACCATATAATTGTTTGATAAGATTAGCAAATTATTTAAATTTAATTATGAAAACATGTAATATAAAAATAAAGATAAATACGTTTTTTAGTATGTTCAAATAATAAAATGAGATTCTTGAACTAAACTGGATGGAGCTCGTATAATTTGTATCCACTTGTTTCTGTTTCAACGATGCCACGCCAAGTTCAACAACAGCGTTTTGCAGCACTTTTGTGCTGCTTTAAATTCATGGGAAAAGATTAGCTTTGGGCAGGAAAAAAAAGCTTCTAAATCTTTTCAATGGATGATTCATTGTCCCACCTACTTAAAGATGCATGCATCATTGACACTTCCCTTTCTTTCTTTCTTTCTTTCTTTCTTTCTTTCTTTCTTTCTTTCTTTCTTTCTTTCTTTCTTATTAAAACGGAGAATTTTTTATTTTTCTTATTATGGATAAGGGATATGGGAGGGATTTTTAAGAATCGAACCCAAAATTTAATGTCAGTCAAAATAAAAAAAATGTGCTTTGTAAATACACCAAACTTATAAAAAAATATTGCTTTTATTGATCAACTGAGTTAGCTTCAAGTTTTCTATTCTTATCTAATCATTTTGTTATACCTAATATAAAGTGAAACCCTAATTTCTCAGTTAATTATGAACGTTACCCATTAAGTCCAAGCAAACTAGACACTTCAAAAATAAGAAATACGTATGGCGTTCAAGAGATCTAAGTTTCCAGTTCTCCATTTATGGTCATATTTGATAAACAACGTTTTGAGTCAAAATTAGAGGATTTGAGCACTTTCAAAGGATTGATCAGTTAAATTCTGTTAATTTGAGTGTTTGATAAATAGAAGATTGTAACATTAGATTGAGTGAATTCTCTAAAATAAAAAACTGGTAGGAACAACGTTTTGAGTTTAGAGGATTGTATATAAGAGTTGTAAAAACTTTTTTTTTCATTGACACTTACAAAGAGGATTCTTCAAATAGCCTAAATTTGAATAACTCACATATACTTCAAAACTCATTTAAATTTAATAATTAATAAAAATGTATTAAAAAGATAATTGCATAAATAAAATATAATTATATATCCTTCGAATATGCTTAATAATGTTATAATAAAAACTAATTTTCATATTTTTTGACAAATTAATTTTCATAATCTAATACAGATTAAATCAAATATTGATAACCAATAAAATATTCAAACAAGTATCAAATATAATCATGTTATTGTGTGTCATTTTGCTTGTTCAAATAAGCAAACAATTATAAGCTCTTTTTTTTAATGGAAACAATTATAAGCTATTAGTTAATTTTATCAAGCACTTTTATACAATCAATCAATGCAATTAACTAATCAAATCAATTAATGTAATTCACAATCAAATAATATAATTCGCTATCAACTATTAATTATCAACTAATTACCAAACATGACCATAAAAATGAAACCCGTCAACCAAAATTCCCTTGTTTTGATGCATTAGCATGAATGGAATCGATCATAGGCTAAGTGGCACTGTGATGCAACATGTAACATGGGTAGGGTCGAGACCAGAATCTATCTAAGGTCGGCCCAGCCATTGGCTCCATCTTCCATGTTCTCTTATCTGCCCCATCTTTTCTTTTTCTCTAAAAGGTTCGAGCAGACTACAGTTATGACTTTGATTTAATTTCATGATAATCTCCAAACTCTAAAAGCAGATACAGGTATCATATCTTCTTCGTTTGGCCCTCAAAGTACGAAAATTAAGGGCATTGCCGGCCCAGAAGAACCTAACACTCCACCTCAATCGTTTCACAATCATTATTCTAACCAGTGGCGGATCTTGAAGTAAAACTTTGAGAGAGTCAACTTTAATTTTTTAAAAATTTGGAAACTTAAACAATTTTTTTTAAATGAGGGTTTAACTAAAATTTTTAATAATTTTGAGAGATTTAACAAAAAACAAAAATAGAGAGGGAATTTAATTAAAAATATTCAAAAATTTTAAAGTTTAATATGAATTTATAAAAATCTTGAGGGGACAAAATTAAAATTTTCAAAATTTTTAGAGATAAAATTTAAATTTTTCAAAATTTTGGGAGGTCGTGGCACCACTAGTCCCTTAAAAGATACGCCATTGATTCTAACAAACACCCATGAATTATTTCTTGCAATTTCTTCAACACAAGTTATTATTCTAACCGTCAATATAAAAAGTAAAGATGGTGAATGGGGGTTTGAAAAGTCGTGTAAGAATGAATCTTAAAGATGTCATTGTTGTAAAGCTTTTTACTTTATCTCCCTTCTCAACATTCGCTTGCAGCAGTTTCTTCCTGCTATTTATGCATTCATGTTGAAACAGCGAAGTGTCCATTCTTTGCTCGTGATTGAATCATTATTACCATATATTTGTTATCAAGCATACTTTGGTGTTATCACCTATTTTACTTACGCACCTACATGATGAGTATGTCGTGACAAGGAGAAGTAAGTCTTAAAGTTGACAAACATAAATTAACTTATTCTTAATGGTTCTTTTAAACTTGTTTACACACTCTTTCTAAATTTCATCTATTTAAAGTCAAGTCGCACAATTTAAACTAACTTAAATTTTAATTTACAAGCATCCAAAGTGTTTTTACTTAAGATAAAGGTTCAAAAGAAACTATTCTTCTTAAAAATTTAATTGATTGTCGAAACATACACGCAAAACGTACATTTCTTCCGTCGATACAAAAAAAATATTCATTGCTATGTAATATATTACCCAATGGAGATGCACCACCAAACTTAGTTTGGTGCAACGTCCTCAATGCACAACAAAAAATAAACATGCTAAAGTAAAAACATAAATATAAAAGAAAATATTGTCCTAGGTGTCGGTATCAAAATTGGATATTGAATCTATCAGTTGATACTACTACTACTGTTTCTTTTCACTTCTTTTCCCTCGTCAGCTGCTTCTGCTCTCGACATTCCTTTCTCCCATCCTTGCGATTTTTATAGTTTGACTTAGGTGAATCAGGTTTAGCGCCCTACTCTGTCGGTGCAAGCTAATCAGATAGACTGTGGAGGGTTGGCTTATTCATATGTGTAGACATAAATGTCAACTTTTCGTCCATATAATGCATTTGAGAGAGTATAAACTTGGGATTGCTTGAGCAGTTCTTACTCAATTTTGGCGAGCTAGTTGATGATGGTTGCTCCATACTTCTCTTTATCTCGAATTCTAGATCCATAAGTGCCTTCATGAGGTTTCTTAAAGCAACCGCAATGTTGCTTAGTTGGTCATGTGGCATTACATCATCTGACACGACTCTTTCGCTCAAACACTTCAATGGTCAGATTACAACGGTAATAAATTAATTATTGTTATTGCTTGCCTCATGTGATCGTTGATAATGTCAGATTAACCCTTTATATTCCTATCGATACACCACATATAGTGTGCCGACACCCTTATGAACTATAGATATCCTACATAAGACTTAGAAAAAATATTGTTGCCACAAAAGAAGATAAAAACTAACTACATTGATTAAAAGTAGTAAAAGATAGGTTAAAGATAGGTCAAAGAGAATTACCCACGCAAAGTGTCTGACCATAGTCAACACTGTTGCATTCTCAAGCGATGGGACATGTTGACACAGGATCTCAAGTATCAAATCTTATCAAGGAAATTGCTTTCTTCCTTGATGCAATACGTACATCACTGATATCCAGGTCTTGTATTTCAGAAATAAAATTGACATATGTCCATTCCTTAGTTATGTCGATACTAGCATTGAATTCTTCTTGAATTGGAATATTCAGGTTATCTTCAGTAAAACATTCAAATATATCGACATGATTGACATTCTCAGTAGAAAATGAAGAAGGCTGCATCTTTAGAGTATCATCATGGGGCACATAACTTCCCTCAAACTTCTGTTGAACAGTCTTATTTTCTCTAGTCTCATCGAGAACGTCTTTCTCTGGATCTACATTTTTATTCATGACGATACAGGAGTGAATACTATCTTGGACATTTCTGTCCCGATTAGCATACAAACTATTGTATTGACGCCTTCTCATAGTCAACTCGCTCTTCTTAATATCAAATAGGGCTCTCTCGGCCGCTAGGAATGGAAGTTCTAATATGATGCGTATATCTTTATCGGTTTCACTCATGTATTGTAAAATATAATGAGAAAACAAACGTCTCGACACGAGCCAAGCCATCCTCGATCTTCCCTTCAGGATGGGGGATTCATCATTCCACAAATTATAGCGTGACCGTGGTGGGTCCGGCCTCATCGATCCCTAGTTTCTTAAAAATAGACAAAGACATTAAATTAATAGATGCACCTAAATCGTACAATGCCTTACTAATATATAGATTTCCAATTGAGCAAGGAATAGTAAAACACCCTGGATCCTTTAGCTTTGACGATATCTTAGTTGGTTGTCTCGATAGTATAGCATTACACGCTTCAGTAAGTGCAAATGTTTGGACTTCACCAAACCTCCTCTTCTTTAATAAAAATTCTTCTAATAATTTGAGGTAGTTCTTATTTTGCTCGAAGGCTTCAACTAAAGAAATATTAATATGGAGTTGTTTGAAAATCTTCATGAACTTCTACCTCTGTTGGTCGGTCCTTGACTTCTTGAATCGTTGAGGAAATTGAGGCGATGGTCTACCTCTAGTTTGTTCAACACAGCGGGATGAATAAACAGAAGTTTGTTCTTAAAAGTTCTCGCTTATGTCGGTACACTTGTCTCTATTGGTACCACATCGTTCTTAGTTTCTTCAACTTTAGCTATTCTTTCTTGGACTTCAACTATAGCTTTTATGTAACGCCCCAGTTTTGGGCCTAGCGGCTTTGTGACTTGTTGGACGGTCCGGTGGACCGAGTTAGGGATTCGAGTTGGATCAGGAGTAAATATTTTTCGGTAAGATAAAAATATGAAAAATGGTTAAAATCATATTTTAATATATGATTAATATTGGTGAAATCAATTTTTGAAAATGGGTTTTGGAAGGGTGACATTTCGGTTAGTGACCAAAATGTAATTTTTGAAAACTATTTTTAAAGGTGACTAAAATGAAAAGGATCAAATTCTTAGAATCCTTAAGGAGCTATTTAACCAAGTTTTTGCTGTCTCCCTTCAACTAAGTCATTTTAACATGTGTTTTAAAATATAATTAAAAGGGGTTTTAGATATTAAAGTTGGTTATCACTTTTAAAGGAATTTGACGTAACTTTTCTCTCCACTTCTTTTCTGCCAAACACTCTTATTTTCATCAAATCAAAGAGGTGAGAGACCTGTTTTCTTAGTTTCTTGATTGGTAATTGATTCTCTATCTTTGATTTTCAAAACCTTATTGAATTCTTGAGTTTTTTCAAGCTTTAAACAAGCAATTGAGGGAGAAATCACACAATAGAGGTAAGGTATGTTCTTATCCTCTATTGATGGTTCTTTATTGATATTCCCAAGTATTTGATCCTTGATTTATGATTAATAAACTGATTTTGTGTTTTTATAAAGATTAATTGATTTAATTGGGTAAAATTAATAAAATAGTGGAAGATCCGAATTGGATCTATTTTCCAGTGTTAAGGATTGATTTTAAACATATTTTGGATGTATTATATTGTTGATAAGTTTATTTTAACAATGGAATCCAAAAACTCTTGAATCCCTAGTTGTTAAGGTAGTTAGATTGTGTTTTGTGGAGTTGTGGTGGATGTGTGATTGCTGGAAGTATTTGGTTGAATTAATCCTATTTTTAAGTGTTAATTGATGACTATGGAAGTGTTAGGTTGTTAGATTTTGGTTGGGTTGTGTTTGGAAAGACTTAGATGATGTTTTCAGTTGTTGTGGTTGGGTAATTGTGAGAGGATTGTGGAAGTCCGTGTGGATTTGTTGTTGCAGTGTTTTGAATGCATTGAGATGCATTAATCTTCTGTTGTAATGTGGTTAAAATAGGGGAGTTGGATCCAGAAGTGATCGGTGAAGCTTTGGAGGCTTCAGACTCTTGATTTCGCATCGGCGAATCGAAGTTTCACGTATTGGTGAGTGAGAACGTAGATTTCAGCTTTGGAATGTTCTAAAAGTGGTTTATGAGAGTTTAAAATGAGCTTGAAACGCTAGTTTAAACTCGAAAGTAAGTATGATGTTGTTTTCTCTCTCGGCCGTGCTAATATGAATGGTTTTATGCACTTGTTTTGATTTACATTGAACCTACTATTTAAGCATGTTTTTAAGTATGTGAGATATTGTTTTTGAGCATGAAATGCTGAAGGATGCACATGGTAAGTGATCCTTGTAAGTATATGGTTTATACTTGTGGTTAAAGCATGGTTTGTTGCTTTGGAAAATGGTTTGATTTAATGCTTGTAAAAACAGTGAGGTAAATGGTGAATTATATTGGCAAGTGATGTGTTTTAAAAATTGTTATCGGATATAGTTGGCCGGCCATAGGATTGATAGTGCACTATAATAAGTCGCCTTGGATGTTGAGGGGTTTTGATTTGGTGTAACGAAAACTCCATCCAAGTACCCTAACGGGCGAGGGGTTATATGGTACCGTAAACTCTCGTTAGTGGGTTGAGCATCTAACCGATGAGTGGGGTTGGTGTCCCCGTGGGTTGAAAGTGTACCCGGTTGAAATGTACCGCGATTGTGATTGTATCGCTATTCCGGTTGAGATGGCTTGAAGTGTTGGGAGAACACTTGTTGAATCCGTGTATCCGATGAACTATTTTTGGAAATGGAACTTGGTTATTGATCACTTGTAAGCCAATATAATTTTTGGTGTATCATTGAAATGGTTTATGTTGTATAATGGGATTTATACATGTTTACTCTTTAAGCTTTTCATATAGTCGTTATGCATGGGAAGACTTAAATTAAGGTTTAGCAATGAGATTTGTTGTTGGTTAATGATACATGTTGCATATGGTTTAATATGCTGGTTTTTGAAAGTGTTAAGTGCATAGTTTTCAAGGCATGATAATGTTTTAAAAGATGATTGAAATGAGATTTCAATGTGATGTTGAGAAATGGTTTTAATTGCATTGATGTTGTCTTGTTTTTGAGCACTCCTCACTAAGCCTAGTGTGCTTACGCTCTCTTTGTCAATCAATGCAGAGAATTAAAAGCTTGGAAGGCAGCATGAGGCAAGGGATCACAACAAGACTTGGTAACCAAAGTATTTTTTGGATTAGACTATAAGTAATAAGGGCAATGGGGTTCCGTTGTTGTTTTGGGAGGTTTTTTGTTAAACTCCCTGTATGAGCAATTTTTTTTGGTTGCTCTTGGTTTGTAAATGGCCATTATAGATTGTTTGTGTTGATGGTTTGAAGTTTCATGCTTTGGTTGATTGGTTTCTAGGAAGCATGCTCTAGATTTACGTTTGAAGTATGATGCCATGAATTGATGTTGAAACTGAGTTGTTCTGGTGTGGATTGATCCTTAAGTATGTTGGATGCATGTTAGAAGCATGTTAGGATGTTTTGGTATGGTTGAAAGCATGTTAAAGCAGCAAGAATGGACATTACAGGTCCATGCGTACCAGTACGGGTGTCCCTATTTCGGTATGAGTAAGCCATTCCAAGCTTAGCGTACCGATACATGGGCAACTATTTTGGTACGACCCTAGGCAAAATTGGCCAGTGTTTCGTTACTCGGGGAGGCATTTCGATACGGTACAGTGTTACGTGAGGGCATATCAGAACGAGTTTTTGGCTACTGGAATTTTGGAGTTTGAAATAATGAAGGCGTATCAAAACACCCCTTGCCCGTGCCAATATGGTGGTAGTTAGATTGGTTATTTGGAATATTCTGAAGTTCTGTTTTCTTACGTTTTGGTCCCTGAATGTTGTGGATGCAATTGAATGAGTTTGGATGACCTTTTTTATTTGATTTTTGACATGTATCCTTGAATCCTGCTTAATTAAAGATTGGTAATATTAAAATGAGCTTAAACCCTGCATTTTTTGAATTTGCAATTTGGTCCCTAAATTGCATTGGCGATCAATTGGATGTAAATTTGATGCCTGATTGAGTTGAGTTTTAACCTGAGATCAATATGAATCTAGACAAGATAAAAGAAAAAAATGGACATGTTTCGAGTTTTATCTTTACGGTTTACTTCGGTAAACCTAATGTAGCTCGCTCGGTTCGGTCTTGCGACTAGGTCAGGTTGAGGGCGTTACATTTTCTTTCTTGGACTTCTATTGTCATCTTATTGTCATTAGTAGATATATATTCTTCACTTTCCACCTCTATGTCGATACTATACTTCCCGACAATGGTTCTATTTCTTAGTGTAATGGCCTTGCAATACTCATTCGCATGGTTCTTCCCATCTCTCTAAGCAACTCCAGTATCGCTTGGAAGTGTTTTTTATGGTCTAGAATTAAAGGCACTTGCAAGATGCCCAATCTGTGTTTCAATAACCCTCAAGGAAGCATTTTGGCTCTTCACCTTAACTTAAATCTTGTTGATATAATCTCTAAATAATAACTTAAGAGAAGAAAGTGGTTTAGATGGATCGCTTGATATTTGTCTTTGCTACAACAAATTGGTTGTTTCTCTTTTCGGTAAATAGGTTGCTAGAAAACCTATTTTGGCCTTGATAAGTAGGCTGATTAGACAGTCGTTGGTTGTAGTTATTTTGCCCTCCACTTTAGCATTCCCATAAGATAGATTGAAACAGTTCTTATAGCTAGGATCGTGTATATTTCTATAGACATTAGTGTCCATGCAATTAAAATTTCCTATGTAACAAACTGATTCAGAATTTTGGGGACATTTTTCATATAGGTGTAGACTCTCGCAGAAAATACATGTTTTAGTGGATGTCTACACAGCTTGTACTTATCTTGGTTGTTGTATCTTTTTAACCATATCAGTCAATGTTGATACTTGCTTCACAAGTACTGACAAGGTCTCATCATTGTGCATAGTGATGTCAGCCATTCTCCCTTGAGAAAACATTGAGGTCAGAAATTGACAAGCATTTTCAATAATATTGTTGATAATATCAAGAACTTCAACATATCTCTTATCGAATATAGTTTCATTTGTTGAAGCATCGACAACGATCCTCGATTATAGATCCATGCCATTATATAATATTTCTATTTGAGTCCATGGTAGCTAACCATGTATAAAACATTTCCTTAGTAAACCCTTGTAATGTTCCCATGTGTCATAGAGGTTCTCATCATCATGTTGCTTGAAAGAAGTAATGTCGCCCCTCAACTTTGCATTCAAAGTTGGTGGCCTAAAGAAAAACATAAACTTCTGAGCAAAGTCGGTCCATGTCGACGCAGACCCTGGATAAAGAGATATGGGCTACTCCTTGGCTCTGTCTTTAAGAGAATAATGGGATAATTTCAGGTGAAATACCTCTTGTGGGACCTTTTGTTGTATGAATGAGTCACACAACTCTATAAAAAGGTGTTAAATGAACTCGAGGGTTCTCGTGATGGTCTCACAATACTACCACATAGATTTTAACATCTAGAATATAACATGTTTTAATTCAAATTGTGCTACATTGATCGTTGGATGAACAATACCTGAATTTAGACCCTCTGATGTCGGTACAACATGATCTCCGATAGGCTTATCAATGTTGAAACCGCACACTCTACTCCAAAACCAAGAGGATAAAACACACGCCCAACCCAAAGTATGATAAATTGAATACCTTGATACTTCTTAAAATACTTCAATCTCAACAATCACACGTTCAAAACTAATTCCAATAAAAAAAAATATGTAAATCACAGTAAGCAAATTCATTAGTCGTAAAGGATGAATCCCTTCATAAGGCATAAAAATACCTTAAAAACAACAATGCTTCATAACAACAAACACTAGAGACAACCTCAATTATCATCCACCCACATCCCACCTACAAAGTTCTCCAAAACTTGAATCATATTAAACTCTTAAATGAATAACATTTCTACTTTTATTGAAATAAAAACTATCCTTAATTTTGCTAAATTCTTCTTCGCTGCTAATCCCCCATGTAATGTACTATATCCTATATCCATTTTTCCAAAAAATTAGAATTGCCAAATGTTGTTCTCGAATCAAGAGATGACTCACAACACCGTTTACATTAAGGTAAATAGATTCCTCGACCTACCTAAGCCAAGGGAGTGTGAATAGGGAACGATTGCACGAGCAGTGAAGCTAGGGAGCTCAAACAGTTTCAACTTCATTCCTCCCAAAAGGTGAATAACGTGGGTGAACAAACACCAAGGATCTATTTTTGAAATAATGTTGGTTACATTTGTACAGAAGGTGACAACCACACACAACTAGAGAAAGCTTGCCAAAAATCTCAAATTGAGAGAAAAACTTGAATAGTTTTTCACTGTTTTGGAGTAGCTGATGGATGATGAATGGACATCGATGATAAGGTTTTACTCATTGTGAGATGAGGAACACGATTATGGTAGCAGTGAGGGCCACAAATTGTCAAAAAACTCATCGAAAAATGATTATAGAAGGGTTGAGGGAGAGAGAGAATGTGAAGAGTTCTTAGGCTGCTAGAAAAGGTATATTAAGAGTCACGTTCTACTGATGTTTGGTTTATATACTCAGGAAAAAGGTTCACTAGATTTTAAACTCAAAAGGATTTGAGATTTAATATACGACTCGTTTGGATGTTTGGTTTAGATGGCAATGGCGAAGTCATATGAGCAAGTTTTGCGGGTTCAACACCTAACAAACCCTTTGGCTTAATATTTTTGTTTCCAAACTCATTTATAAGGAACAAGAAGTAAAAAGGGTATATCATAAATTGGTCCTTGCACTTCAAGAGTGTTACAATTTAGTATACAAAACCAGGGCTTTATGAATTGTAATTTCTCAAAAATTAGGTTGTAAAATTAGGAATTTGAAAATATATTTTTTGAATTACGAAAAAAATTTGGGTGTTACAACCCTCCCCTCAAAAAAATTATCCTTGAAAATTTCTATCCTTGTAGACTGATTCGCATCAATCTCTTCCATGGGTTCTGTAACATTCTAGATTTTAGAATTCGTGGGTCGGTCTAACCCAAACTATGGGGCTTGAGTGTTGGGCTGAGAGTTGGGCCTTTGGATACTCATAAAATTCTTAGTGGGCTTCCTTTATGTTTTTGGGCTAGAGGTCTTGGATTAGTTGGTGAATGGGGAGATGAGGGAAGAGAAAAGAGGTAAATTTTTATTTTTAAAAGAAAGAGGTTTGGTCTTCTTTATTGTTTATGCAAAAAAGTTAAAGAGTGATCTCACTCTTGTCTTTCATTTCCCTCCATATCTTTTCCTCATCCTTTTTCTATAAAACAAAGAGAAAAGGTCAAATCCTTGTGTTTTTGAATATGAATCTCAAAATTCTTGTTAAGAGAAGTGTAATCTATGTTCAAGGATCTATATTTTGAGTGAGTGAGGTTGGGGTTTCTTCCAAAGAGCGTGGGAATAAGAAAGCTTGAGGAGCTTGGTTGGAGGCTTATTTTCTAGTAGTGAGAACAAGGTTAGTATACTACTAACTCCCTTCTGTTTTTGGAAATCATAAATTTGATTGTCTTGTTGCTTAGTTGATGTTTTGGTTGCTTGAGTGCTCGAGACCTCTTTAATGGCTAATTCTAAAATTGGTGTTAAAATGGCTTAAAAATGGTAGGAAACCACTTAAACCATCTTCCATAACTTTTAGGTTCACTTTGGAGTCTTGCCTTTGGATTTTGGAGGCTTGAGAAGTGATTTACGAACTCTAGAAAATGAATTATGGTTTGAGTATCGATAGCGGTTGAATGCGTATCAGAACCACGTGTTTTAAATGATGAACATAGGCAATCGTTGAAGGGCTAGTTACCTTGATTGATGGGATTTGGATACCCAGAGAGCGTGTTTCAATACCATGATATAAGACACTGAATGTACATTCTTGAGACTGTGTGACCTTGGGCCTCATTCGAAGATACACGAAGAAAGATGCTGAGAATGGGTGTACATTCTCGAGGCTATGTGACACCGGGTCTCACTTAGAGTGTATGTTCCCGAGGTTGTGTGACACCAGGCCTCACTCCAGGTTTGTTTGGTATGATGCATTTGTACTGTGTGAGATTAATGCATCATTTGTTGTTTGCTAAGTGTTTAGGCGGCTAGAGGTAGTGCCATATGTATTTGTATTGCCATGATATCATCTTCAGCTACATGCTCATATTTATAATTTGCGTGAAGCATGGTAGAGTGGAAGTGTATCCACTGAGCTTGTTAGCTCAGCATTCGAAATTGTTGTTTCCATTTGCAAGTTAGTAGGCTTGGCACGCTGCTTGGTGGAGCACCATCAAAGAAGGATTCCAGCGCCTTATCTCACCAGAGTACAGTCTTTAGATCTTTGGGCTATGTATTCATAGGACCCTATCTTATGTTTTGTAACTCGTATTTGGATTTAAAATAATTGAGTCGAATATTTTTATAATGTAATTTAAAAGAAGCTCATTTATAAATGCTTTCAAATATTTATCTATGTTTTATTAGATAGAAAATCAAATGGATTATGAAATTGATTGTGGATTGGGCTAAACCAGGTGAAAATTTTATGGATGCGGGTTGCGTTTGAGGCCCAATATGACATTCGGTTGAGGGTGTTACATTTAGTGGTATCAACGCCTAGGTTTAGCCGATTCTAGAAAAGCATCGGGGTGGTTAGGAGTCATGGATAGGTGTCTAGTGGATTCGAGCCCTTGAGTCTAAATTATAATCTTCAAGATTGGAATCCGAATAGTGTGCCCTGTATTCTTGTGTGTCGCCGATTCCAACATTGAGATAGTACAATCGCGGTCTTGAGGCCCGAGATGAAAGTTAAACTTCTTAAGATGATGATTGAAACACCCCTAATTCAGCCTAGAAGATAAACCGAATTAAGTAGTGTTACTAAACAAACAAACAATCAACCATTGGCTTACACAAGTAAACCCTTATCTAAGATCCTAAGGGCAAGACATGGTAATGAATCTACAAGGGTTGGCTTAGTATAAAAAGTCTTCAAATGAACTCTGAAAGTAACCATCTCAAGAATGTACGAACATTTAAAGCACTTAATCATAGCTATTACTTTAAACAATAATATGACATATAGTATTATAATTTATCTAGTGTTATTTTAGTTAAAGGCATTGTAAATAATTGTCTTCTAAGTTTCTATCAAATTTTATACCAAATAATATTTCGTATGCTCGTGCACAACTTTACTATTCATTTACGCTTCTTCCAAGGTTTCATAACATAATAACAATCCAATTCACAACAAACTCACAAAGAAGAGAATCAAGGAATTACCTTCTTATCAAATACTATTCAAACAAGGCTAATTCCTAATCTAAGATGATCATCTATGGCTTCCCTTCAATCTCACTCTAACTCAGCCTTTTTGGAAGAAGAAGGGAGAAGAGGATATTCACTTTGTTTATTTCATTCCCCCAAGACTACAATTGCCGTGACTCCTCTCTCCCCTAAC
This sequence comes from Hibiscus mutabilis, assembly GCA_019671005.1. Lineage (NCBI taxonomy): Eukaryota > Viridiplantae > Streptophyta > Magnoliopsida > Malvales > Malvaceae > Hibiscus > Hibiscus mutabilis. The sequence goes on along the minus strand of CM033729.1, from coordinate 19,670,955 downwards.
ACATTGTTTCATTTCGGATGGCCAAGTGTCCAAGACATAGATTATATTTCCTTACATGCAATCATAATTAACAAACCCACACATTCAAACTATAGCATATTGATATAATTAATACATGATGTTTGATTCATATGAGCCTACACGTACATATATCAACAAGGTAGTATAACTACTTTATATATGTTATGAATTTAATCTACTAATCACAACCCATCATCTATTCATCTCTAACTATCATTTTACAAAAATGCATATCAGTTTCTTTACACATCTGATTATACCTTCAATGCCAATCTACTACGTTTCAAAAAAATGGACAATTTAAGGTCTAATCTAGAGTGAAGAATGCTGATGGTTGTAAGTGGTTTATTACTTTTATTGATGATCATAGTAGGACTACTTGGACTTATTTGATGAAAGAAAAATCTGAAACTGAAAGCATTTTTGAGAGATTTTACACCATAGTCATTACCCAATTCCATACTAAAATCCAATTGTTTAAGTCTGATAATGGCAGTGAATTTTTTGCTAGGTCTTTGGGTGATTCTTTTCGAAAAAAAGGGATAGTTCAGATTAGTTCATGTGTTGATACTCCACAACAGAATGGAGTGGCAGAAAGAAAAAATCGACACCTTCTTGAAGTCACTCGATCCCTTTTATTTACCAATAATGTTCCTAAGTACTTGTGGGGAGAAGCCTTGTTAACTGCCACATATTTGATCAATAGCATGCCCAGTAAGGTTTTGAAATTTCAAACCCCTCAATCCATTTTCTTGGACAAATATCCCCACTTTAAGCCTCTTTCTTGTACATTACCTCCTAAGATCTTTGGGTGTACAGTTTTTATTCATAATTCAGCCAGTAATAGGTCCAAGTTAGATCCTAGATCTGTAAAGTGTGTGCTAGTAGGGTATTCTTCACTTAAGAAGGGCTATAAATGTTATCATTCACCATCTCGAAATTTTTTTGTTACTATGGATCTTACATTTTTTGAACAGGACCCTTACTTTACTACGGCTGCAATTCAGGGGGAGACTTGGGATGATCTTCAGCCTTCCTACCAACATCAGGTAATTTCTCCTAGTTTTTCTATACCTTCAGATTTTTCATCCACTCACTCCACAAATCCATCCTTGTTGCCTACAACACCTTCAGATTTCTCACCTGTATCTCCTTTACCAATCCCTTCACAAACACCAACAACTTCTCAAGATCCTTCCAAAACACCTACTCCTCCCAAACAACTTTTGACCTATACAAGGAGAAAGAAAACTATACCTGAGGCCATCTTGCAATCTGACACTTGCCGAGAATTGGATTTGAGTCCAATTGCCAATATGGAAGATGAAGGAAATGTGATCAGTAAGTCTACTACTCCTAATCTGGATGATTTTCCTATTGCTATTAGAAAAGGAGTTAGACAGTGCACTAAACATCCTATCCAAAAGTTTGTTGCTTACAGCTCATTGATGCCATCCTTTAAAGCTTTTACAGCAAGTTTAGATGAAAAAGAAATTCCTACAACTGTTGATAAGGCACTAAAGCATCCTAAGTGGAGAAGGGCTGTTGAAGAAGAAATTAGTGCACTTGAGAAAAATGGTACCTGGACAATAATGGATCTTCCCCAAGGTAAAAAACATGTCGGTTGTAAATGGGTTTTTTCTGTGAAATATAACTCTGATGGCAGTTTGCAGAGATATAAAGCAAGGCTCGTGGCTAAAGGGTATACACAGACCTATGGGATTGATTATACTGAAACCTTTGCTCCAGTGGCAAAACTCAACACTATTCGAGTTTTGTTAAGTCTTGCTGTCAACAATGATTGGAACCTACACCAACTTGATGTCAAGAATGCATTTCTTAATGGGAAGTTAGAGGAGGAAGTTTATATGAAGATCCCACCTGGTCTGAAATCTGTTGAAGGAAATCAGAAAATTTGTAAGCTCAACAAGTCACTTTATGGCCTAAAGCAATCTCTTCGAGCTTGGTTTGATAGGTTTACCAGGGTTATTCTAAAGAATGGATACAGGCAGTCACTAGCTGATCATACACTCTTTATTAAGGTAACTTCAAAAAATAAAAGGGTTATCTTGATTGTTTATGTGGATGACATAATCTTGACAGGGGATGATGATGAAGAAATTAGCTGCTTGAAGAATCTTCTAAATAGAGAGTTTGAAGAAAAAGACTTAGGGAAGCTTAGATATTTTTTGGGCATGGAGGTTGCAAGGTCAAGTAAGGGGTTGGTGATAAATTAGAGGAAGTATGTCCTTGATTTACTAGATGAAGCTGGAATGCTGGGGTGTAAACCAGCAGATACACCAATGAAGGCTGGCTTGAAATTTACTAATGAAACAGGCTCTTTAGTTGACAAAGAAAGGTTTCAGAGATTAGTGGGAAAATTGATCTATCTATCACTAACCAGGCCAGACATTGCTTTTGCAGTTAATGTGATAAGTCAGCATATGACCAATCTAAATGAAGAACACATGGCAGCAACAAATAGAATCCTCAGGTACTTGAAGAAGACTCCTGGACATGGTTTATTGTTTAAAAAGACACGGGACAGATCTGTGAAAGTATTCACTGACTCTAGCTGGGCTGGAGAACTCACTGAAAGAAGATCAACCAGTGGCTATTGTACTTTTGTTTGGGGAAATCTCGTAACTTGGAGAAGTAAGAAGCAATCAGTTGTCTCCAGAAGCAGTGCAGAGACAGAATTCCGAGCTTTGGCACTAGGAATGTGTGAAGGAATTTGGCTACTTAAGTTACTGAGGGAGTTAAACACAGACCAAGAAAATAAGTTTGAGATCTTGTGTGATAACCAATCAGCAATTCAAATTGCTAGGAATCCAGTTCAACATGATAGAACAAAACATGTTGAAATAGACAAGCATTTTATTTCGGAAAAGGTTAACAATGGGATAGCTTCTTTGTTATATATTCCTACAGAAGGACAGCTAGCTGATGTACTTACAAAAGCTTTACCCAAATCAGTTTTTGATGGGTTCTTATCCAAGCTGGGACTATACAACGTATACTCTCCAGCTTGAGGGGGAGTGTAGGATAATGCGATATGTATGTTATCGAGTTGTATGTAATGTAAAAGTCTTGTAAGTCATGTAAAAGATTAAGAGTTATCTGTTTGTAGGATAAGGACTAAGAGTTATCTGTTAGTAGATAAGAAGTCTTCTATTATTAGGAGTCCTAGTTAAAGATAAATCCTTAAGGACTCTATAAAAGAGTTCTATGTTGTAACCTATGAGATTATCGAATAACAGAATACTTTCTCTTTTGTTTTCACTACTTTCTACACTAACTAACAAGATCTCCAATTCTAAAATCCATGGCAAGAATCCTTATCTCTCTTTCTACAATGGAAGCTCTCGGCCAAGTGAAGAAGATAAGAATAGTGGCTTGATTATACTCTCCACTTGGCCAGCTTCTCCTTCACATGCCCTTTTATAAAAGTGACATGTGTAGATGCCCTTTAATTAAGCAAAATTTTGCATGCAATCCCCATTTTTTTCAAGTATTCGATTTGGCCATTATGCTTTAGTTAACTTTCTTTTTGAGCTTTCTAATTTGGTCCTTAATTCATTCTATTCCTTCTAATCCAGGGGTATCTTGATCAATATAAGTCACACTTGAATTATGATATACTTTTAAAGCATGTTTTGGGGTATTACAATGATTTTGGAACCAAGATTGTCCCAGACATTAAGGAATAGATCACAAAAAGATGCAAGAGTTGAAGGTGTGCTCTTCTCTCATCACTCGAGTAATACTCATACTCGTGTGGCATGACCTACCTGGAAGACTTCGATTTCATCATGAGAATTTATAGTAGCAAGACTTTACGCATTCGGTGGACGACCTTTATATTGTGGTTAAGGAGGACCTACTTTCGGTCAACTAGTGGTTGAGCATCAACCAAGAGTCCTTTCATTCGTAGTGAAGGGCCCCCGATGATATGGTACCATGTGATGGTTATGTAGTATAGCTGACAGATGTGTGATTCCTTGCAAGGTACACGATGACTATGAGATTCCAAGTACACTTTTAGTAAGCCGAATGCTTTGAGATTTCGAGCAACGTACGCTTATCGCTAATTGATTACAATGGTGGCTAAAAGGACATCGTTGAATATGTGAAAGGCAATACTTAAGATTGGTGGATTTGTGGACTAACACATTCATATGTTTATAGTGAAATCATCGAGAATTAAATATGCTAGTTTAAGTCTTAGAGTTGGGGTTCAAGTGACAAGCCTTAGAATTTAAGGTGACTATGGACGGGGTTTATAGGAGATGCTCGATTGAGGCTTGAGGTTGGGTGTTTTTAACAGACTTGGTGGAGTTTTCTTTTTAAGGAATTGATAAGAATTTGGACATTGGTTGATTGTTTGAATACAAGGCTAGCCCGAGATGTCAAGCGTAGTGCTTGAAGCTTAGGGGTTTTAAGGGGACCAAACCTCTGGTAAAGGGAATGATGTGCTGCCACCTTTATAACGCGATTTCATATTTGATATGGCGGATGGCACCAGGCACAACCAGGAAAGTCATAAGAAGAGTCATGTCTCTCAAACGGGAGAGGCTTAGTAGATACGGACTAAAGGATATTAAAGGTTCGGGCAAGAATGACTCGATCAAAACTGACAAGTTGTTGAAAGACACTCAGAGGGTTCTGAGATAGATAAGTGGTGGTCCAAAGGATGAACTCAATGGTATTGTCACCTTCCTGTAGGGTAATGCCCATGAATGGTGGGAGACTGTTGAGTTGGGACTGCAGCCTGCACTTCCAACCAGGGTGTCTTTTTGGACGAGTTCAGGAAGAAGTACATTAGTGAAGTTCTTATGGATGAGATGAGAAATACGTTCATGTGCCTAGTTCTGAGGAACCAATATGTGGTTGAGTATGAGCAAGATTTTTTGCAGTTCAGCAGATTTGTCCCAAGATTGGTTACCACCAAGGAATTGAGATTTAAAAGGTTTAGACATGGACTAAAGATTGACCTTCGGATACATGTGACAGCGGGTCCACTTGGGACATTTTTAGAGTTAGCCTATAGTGCGAATGCACACGAACGACTTTAGAGTTTGACATCGTGTCAGATTAGAGGCTAAAAGGATCAGACGTTAGGAGCCTCAAATATCATAGGTCATTTTTAGGCCCCGACGAGGAGGTTTTGTATAAGAGAGTTGCTTCAGATCAACTACCAAGATTTGGTCAGGGATTTAGACCAAGGGTTCGTAGGGGTCCTTAATTTCTACTATAAAGAGGAGTACTGATAGTTCAATCAGAGCGTCACTTCTACTATTTTGCGAGCTTTGTAGCCAAAATCATCTTGGAGTGTGTTTCTTGCCACGTGGGGTTTGCTACAAGTGTCGAGCACCCAGTCACATGGCAAAGAATTGCTCGATCACAGATGATGCTACCCAAGTTCAGCCTTAAAGGTTGACTTCTTCTTAACATGGCCAGAGTTTTGCTAGAGGTGGTGCTAGGGCATCGCCTAGATATTAGGGTGGAGGTATTGTGTGATCTACTGTTGTTGTTGACGCTCGAGCTATTTCTAGAGAGCCTACAGCTTAGGTCTGAGATGATAGCTGGCCAACGATGATATATTGAGTACCTATGTTTTGTTTTGGTTTCAGTTGTTACATTAATGGAAATCTGATTTCTTGATCATGAAATGGTATTGATTCTCGATCATGTAATGGTATTGATTCTCGTTGGGTTAATCAATTCGTAAGACTCGTATGTTCTTGTAAGTAAAGTTTTTATCGTGGATAATAAATGAGGGTTGAGAGTAACAGTCCTTGTAGACTTGTTAGATTCATTTTCTCCCTAGTTAGTAGATGTTACCTTTTATTTGGATCAGTCGTTTGAGCGTGATGTGTGCCTTGGTTTTGAGTGAGGGTATAGAAGCTTCATGGTTCTAGGTGAACCCATTTGTTGGTAATAGGCACGAGCATGATTGATATTTTCCATGATGCCAATTCAAGGATGGTTTTGTAAGTTTGAGACTTTCCTAACCCCTGTAAGGGATACAAGGGTTGAGTGTCTAAAGCTTAAGAGGTTACGAGTGTTAAGAGGTGGTTGGGGTGCTTTTCAAGGAATGAGTGGGCTTACCTCTTCATCATGGATTAAAACCGATAATAGATGTAATGCAAAGTTTGGTGTTAGTGTCTATCACCTTGTAGTATGGCACCAATCGAACTTTCAGAGTGGAGACTCATTTGTGAAGGTGAGTGAATAAGGGTGTTATCACAAGTGGCTCACCTTGGGAATTGCCTATGTTGTTATCAATAGTGGTAAGGCTAAGCATGCTAGCGTTGAATGTTGTGAGCCGACGAGTAGCGATGGAGGACGTTACATTCCTTAGGGTTGATAACCTTGCAATTAGTCATGGAATTTCAAGGGTTCTGTATAATGGTTTAAATTTGAGTATCGTAAGTTGAAGGTTTTAGTGGAGTCGTGGTAAAGATTACGTCTAATATGATGCTTGGACTCTAAGGACAAGTTGTGAGGTAGTTTGGATTCATGAGTGTATCGGTATAATCATGGGCTCGATGAATTGAAGGGTTACTCTACCTAGTCTTTGGATGGATTGTTGACTTGTATAGTAAAATAGTGGGAATTTGTCAGAGTAGTGGAGCGAAGATGTGGTTTACTGGCTATGTTATGTGGAATCAGGATTCTTGTGTTGTAACAATTCTTGTTGGAAGAACCATCAAAGTCCTTAAGGGCTTGTTTGAGTTTCAACACAACTGTTTGTTGGATTTAAGTGATTGGTTTGGAAGAGAATGTTTGAATCTTCAAGGGTAGTTTGATTATTGTTGATCTCTAGTGGGGTTTGTAAGTGGCGACAATTTTCATTTGGAATCAAAGTTTCTCGATTAGTGGAGTTGCATGATCTTGAGTTAGCTTTTGTTGAGTTGGGGCGAGTTCAAGAAAAGTGAGATGCCAAGTTCAGTCTTGGTTAGCCAAGTAGGGGGAAAGAGGCTTGTTAATTCAAGATAGATTGATGGTAGAATTTGATCGTCTGAGTTTCGCACGTTCTTGAAGCGTTTGGTCATGGTGTTAATAATAGACGAAGAAGTGCTCATGGTGCAAAGAGGTGTCGAGTTTCAGACATAGACGAGGTTTGAGTTCAAGGGTTTCGAATCAAGGATGATGTTAGAGAGGATTTTTTTAACCAAGATTAAACTCATCCAAAGTAAGTTCCTTCGATTGATGCTTGGACAATATCATTTGGTTCCATCTTCTGTTGTTTGATTGTTGGGAATGAATATTTAGAGAATCATGAGAAAAGGTGTTGAGGAGTTCAATGTTATGTGATTTGGCTAAAGAAGTTTGTAGAGGAACTTCAAAATCGAGGTGAACATATGTGAGTTGGGAAAAGGTTGGTTTGAGTTAGTTACATCTCCTCCTTTCATTTAATTTCGAGGATGAAATTTCTTTGACGAGAGAAGAGTTGTAAAGACCTGAATTTCAGAATCCATGGGTCAGTCTAACTCTAACTGTATGCCTTGATTGTTAGTCCGAGAGTTGGGTCTTTGGGTGCTCGTGAAAGCCTTAGTGGGCTTCCTTTATGTTGTTTGGATAGAGGTCTTGGATCAGTTGGTGAATGGGGAGATGAGGGAAGGGCAAGGAGGTAAATTTCTCTTTTTGAAATGAAGAGGGTTGGTCTTCTTTATTGTTTCTGCAAAAAAGTTGAAGAGTGATGTCACTATTTTCTTCCATTTCCCTCTATCTCTCTTCCTCATCCTTTTCCTAAAGACCAAAGAGCAAAGGTCAAATCTTTGTGCTTTTGAGTATGACTCTCAAAATTCTTGTCAAGGGAAGTGTAATCTACGCTCAAGGATTTACATTTTGAGTGAGTGGAGTTGGGGTTTCTTCCAATGAACTTGGGAAGAGGAAAGCTTGAGGAGCTTTGTAATATCCCATTATTTGATTAGTGACCAAAACGTAAAGAATCAAAAGTTAGGGGTTTTAGTTTAGTGACTAAAACATAAAGTTTTAAAGTTTAGTGACAAAAGTAAAAGTTGAGAAAAGTTCAAGGACCAACATGGTAATTTTCCCAATAATGATTTTTATTCCATAAATAAGTAGATCATCTAAGGGTGTGGATTGAATATAAAAACTATGGTTTGATATGATGTTTATATTATTGGGAAATTACGGTTAAATTTTAAGTGTAATTCGGGTAATCGTATAAGCTCGGAATTTTATGAAATTTTGAAGGAAGTCTTAGGAAGACCCGAGGAATATGACGTTGAAGTTTTGAATTGTGCTTGATCGATTTGGATTCGATTGAACACAATATTTGGAATAATGCACAAATGGCATTTTGGAGGATATAAAGATTCATTAACGGCAAAATGGTCATTTTGCCCATACTTTTTTAATTATAATTGATTTAATGATAAGGTTGAGTATAGGTCTTGACTCCTAATTGGTTATAATTTAAGGGTAAAATGCTCATTTTACTATGAAGGAGATTTTTGTTTTAAATTAAAGATTTAATTGCCATTTGGCATTAAACAAAAGAGAGAAAATTTGGGAAATTTTGCTCATCTTTCTTCAAGTGACCGAAACCCCTAGCTAAGGTAAGAAGAAAATTTCAATTCAATTTTTGGCTTGATTTGTTTGATTTTTGGTTAGAGACATGAAACAAGAATGTGATCTCTATTGAATTCTCTATCTTTTGGTATAAGTTTTGCTTAGTTTTCATGTCTCTAAGTTGAGATTGATGATTAGGGTGGTTGAAGAACATGATAAGTTTTCATGTTTTAAGGTTCAATCAAGTTGGAAATGGTGTCGTAGTGTTGTTTCTATGCTTGAAATGATGAAAATCTCTTGGAAAACCTATAGGGACCAATTCGACAATATGAAGAAATTTTTTTTGATGATGGAAATGATTGGAATGATGTATTCTAAGTTGAATTATTTTATTGGAATGAAGAAAACCTCATTTTAGGACCATTTTGTGAATTTTGCAAATTTGGTGAAATAAGTTAGAAATTGGAAAATATTCAAGAAGTATGGATATGTTTTTTGCGATTATGCAAGGATCATTTTAGTGTTAAAATTTTTGGAATATGAGATAAAATGTAAAAGTTTCCAACTTTTAGATTATAAACCCTAAGAGAGAGAATATAGGGTTTAAAGTGAAATTATTAAACTTATGGTTGCAGTTTGCAATTTGAGATAAGATTAAAGTGTAGGAAGCATTGTTATTACAAAGAAGTACTTAGTTGAAAATGTTAAATTTTCCAACTTGTTATGTACATGTATTAGTAAGGTTTGGACAAGTACTTAAGGTTGCTTGTGCTATATATTTAATGTATATACAGATAACAAGCAAGTTCGAGATCAAACGAGTGAAGAAGGACGATAAAAAGTGCAACCGAGCTTAGTGAGGCTAGTATAATTTGTACTTTTGAAAGTGTCAAGGTGAGTGCAATGCATGCATAGTATGATATTTATGTCATTAATTTTATATAATTTTGACATGTTAAAAATATGTCAAGAAATGAAAGTATATGCATGGATCACTAATTATTCATGAAATGTTATTTTGGGTATGAACTACCCACTATGAATATGATTGCTATGGGTGAAATTAGTGTTGATATAAATAGCCAAATGTATGAAATAGAAAGTCAAAGGTATAGTTGGATATCCATAGAGTCATAAGCAACTGTATAAATATTTTAAGCACTTAAGGTAAAATGCAAATTTTATTAATCGTATACTCCGATAAGTATACAGAAGCACTTAGGTGCTAAGCACTTCCGGTAAAGTGCAAATAATACACTATACTCAAGTAAGTATAGGGGGAATGAGTTGAAAAACATGATGAAAAGCTTGAAAGCTTGATGATAAATATGACAACGGTAGTGGTAAGAATCAAAGTTATTACCTTGTGATATGTTATTATATATCATGTTATATATTCTACAAGCATGATATGATAAGTGATCATATGCATTGTTGTTTTATTACTTTGATATCTACGTTAGATTTGCATTTGGCTAAAGACTATTGCCTCACTAAGTATATTCTTAGTGTATGATCAATTTCATTCGTAGGTTATAAAGGATCTTTGAGGGAAGAGTAGCCGAGCATCACTATCTTATTTTGGGAGGTATATCTCCATATTCATAGTAATATTAATGACATCCATCTTTTCTTTTGGAAATGTACTAGATGGCATGTATAATTAAGGTGGTTGTAGTAACTTATTACCAAATATGGTTTGTTTAATCGTTGGTATAATATAGATGATGAACCTAGTAAGTCCTATTATGTTTATAAATGATAATGGACTAAGTTATTAGTAAATGTGGAACTTATGGTAGAAAGATTAAAAATCTGTCCAGAAATGAATGCAAAAGCAGTGTGTTTGAAAAATCAGCATAAATTCCACATTTTGACTTAGAAAGTCTATCTTATATGTATGAACTAGAAATTTTGTCTAGTTTCTTCCAAAACAAACTGTGACTGATTTCGAGTTGTATGTAAAAAGTTATGAGTTTTTATTCGATGGATGGTCAGAAAACAGGGTAGCAGAATTTCAGTATTCCAGGGCTGTGACGTGAGTTTGAAAATTTATTTGAATTTTTGTGTAATGAGTTTGGGTTAATAATTTATATGGTTAGAAATCTTAATGAATCTAGTTTAATTAGAAAATTACGAAATGAATTTTTTATGTCTATAAAATATTTTATAAATTTTTGAGTAAAGACAGTGCATGCTGCCAGTTTTCAAAGTAAAGGGAATAGAAAGGTTTTAATTTTAGTTAGTAACATAACTGACTCGTATTTGGTAACGAATACGTGAAATGGATGTTACATTTTTTGGTATCAAAGGCAGGTTTAGTCGATTCTGGATAGAAATTGAGTTTAAAAATGAGTTAAAACTTTATACATGCCACTAGGATGTCTTAATTATTGATGATTATGTGTGGATACTCTGATGCTCTATAATTAGTAATTCTACTCTATATTAAGAAAATTATTGAAAATGTGTTCTGTTCAGATGTTGGACCATCAGGGTTTTAGACATGCGTTTGAACAAGAGGTCTCTGTGTAGAGTGGGAGTAATGAGGTAAATCAGAATGTACCTCAAGAGCAATATCAAGGTTAGGCACCTGCACAAGGACAACAAGACATGCCGGTTCAGGATCGTGGACTATTCCTGCAGGCATTAGATGATATTATTAATAGAAAAAAACCAGTATCTGTACCAAGGGAGTTGAGGAAGCTAAAGGCATCGAAATTTCAAGGTGTACTGATGTTGACCCGATGTGTGCGGACTTCTGGTTGAATGATATTAAAATTATGTTGGATAGCATCTGATGTGATGATCAAGGAAAACTTGAAGGTGTAACATCACTATTGATGGGACCTGCTCGAATTTGGTGGACCACCATTACTGCTCAGATTCCTTGGGAATGAATTACTTGGGAATCCTTTTTAAAAGAGTTCCGGAACAAATAAGTTGGTGATGTTTTCATCGAGGATATGAGGAATCGGTTTCAGAATTTGAAACAAGCAGGCAGATCAGTTTAATAAGCTTAGCCGGTTCGCTACAGAGTTCATTCCGACTAAGAAGCACAGAGTTACCAAATTTGTGGGAGGTCAAGATCCGGAGTATAAGAAATTCTTGGTTGCTCTTGATTGTCTGTATTTCAAGATGCGGTCAACCGAGCCAAAGGAATGGAAAGACTAGAGCAGGAAGAAGCTTCAGATAAGAAGGCACAATCAACCAAGCGACCTGGAGGTTCTAGTGTTTTACCCTGGTCTAAACGTGGTAAAGGATTTCAGCAGCAAGGATTAGCTGGATCAATGTCGTTCGTAAAGAAGAATTTTTCTGCTAGTAAATCCGAGCAAGTTCAAGCTAGTACAAATGGAGCTAAAGGTGGTGAATTTCGGATCCAATCGGAATTCAAGACTTGTGAAAGAAGACTTTCTGGTCAATGTTGGCATGCACCAGAGATAATATGTTATCAATGTGGGAAGCCGGGTCACTTCAAACGTGCATGTCCAGAATTACAATAAAACCAATTGGTGGCTGCTTCTCAGAGAAATAAAGGAAACCGAGGTTGGAATTTTCACCAAGGTGCATCGAACCTGAAAGGCAAAGCTCCTGCTTGCGCATATAATATCAAGACCACAGAGAGTAAAAATGATCCTGATGTAATATTATGTATGCTTGAACTTTTTGGCAGACCTATCTTTGCATTAATTGATCATTGTTCCACTCATTCATATATTAGTTCTAGAATCATATTAGAAAGAAATATTCCAGTAGAAATAATTACGAGTGAGGTGGTAGCAACCAATCCTATAGGCCAGAGTGCTAAGGTCAAAAGAATTTACCATCGGTGTCCTATTAAAATTCAGAATGTGGATCTCCCCGCTGACCTTATAGAATTACCATTTTGTGAGTTCGAAATAATATTGGGGATAGATTGGTTATTTGCATATGATGTTATGGTGGAGTGCCGATTAAAAAGATTAACTTTAAAGGAACCAGATGGATCACAAATATTATTTGTGGGTGAGAAGCCGAATCATCGTGGTGATGTTATTTCAGTTGTTGTTGCGAATGAAATGTTGAGAAATGGCTATGAAACACATTCAACTCCCGAAATTGATACCTTGAAGTAGTAAGTGAAAATAGAAGATATACCTACGGTGCGGGAATTTCTAGATGTATTCCTAGAAGAATTACCGAGATTACCTCCATATAGAGAGGTGGAATTTGGAATTGATGTAATACCTGGTACAACACCTATATCTATGGCACCTGCTGAACTCAGGGAACTCAAGTCACAGCTGCAAGAATTATAGAATCGAGGTTTTATACGACCAAGTATATCACCTTAGGGAGCACCTGTATTATTTGTAAAGAAGAAAGATGGATCGATGAGATTGTGTATTGATTATCGTCAACTTAATAAAGTGACGATAAATAATAAATATCCATTGCCAAGAATTGGTGATCTTTTTGATCAATTAAAGGGGGCAACAGTGTTCTCTAAGATTGATCTTCGATCGGGCTATCATCAATTGAAGATTAAAGAGCAGGATATTCCAAAAATGGCTTTCAGGACTTGATACGGTCATTACGAGTTTGTGGTAATGCCGTTTGGATTAACTAATGCTCCAACAACCTTTATGGATTTGATGAACTGAATTTTTCAACCGTACCTGGACCAATTTGTGGTGGTATTCATAGATGATATCTTGGTTTATTCTAAAACCAAGGAGGATCATGATGTTCATCTCAGAATAGTCCTTCAGATCTTGAGAGAGAAAAAGTTATATGCCAAATTATCTAAATGTGAATTTTGGCTTTCTAAGATGACATTTCTTGGATATATAGTATCGGCTGAAGGAATTCGGGTTGATCCTCAGAATATTCAAGCTATCATGGAGTGGAAACCTCATAAAAATGTTACAGAGGTTAGAAGTTTTCTCGGATTGGTAGGATATTACCGCCGGTTCGTGAAAGACTTCTTGATGATTGCTGCACCTATTACCAAACTGCTCAAGAAGAATGTATCTTTTATGTGGACTAATGAATGTCAAGAAAGCTTTGAATGATTGAAGAGAATCTTGACAGAAGCTCCGATGTTAGTTCAACCTGAATTGGGTAAGAATTTTGTGGTGTATAGTGATGCATCGTGTACTTATGCAAGACGAGAAAGTGGTGGCTTATGCTTCTAGGCAGCTTAAAACTCATGAGAGAAAATATCCTACTCACAATTTGGAGTTACCTGCGGTTGTTTTTGGTTTAAAAATTTGGCGCCACTACTTATAAGGTGAAAAATGTTATATATACACAGAACATAAAAGCCTAAAATATCTTTTAACACAGAAGGAGCTGAATCTAAGACAGAGGTGATGGATCGAGCTAATTAAAAATTACGATACAATTATTGATTATCACACGGGAAAGGCTAATGTGGTGGCAAACGTACTTACCCGAAAGATGTTTTCAGCTCTATGGATATCGAATGCTCAATTATTAATTTTGGATGATGGTGCTTTACTTGCTGAGCTGAACATCAAGTCTACCTTGATAGATAAAATAAAAGAATCACAGGAAAAAGATGAAAATTGTTTAGAGAGAAAGAAGAAAACAGAAAGGGGAGAATCTTCAGACTTCGAAGTGAAGTCCAATGGATGTTTATATTATAAATGACATGCTTATATTCTTGAAGATGAGGAATTGAAAAAGGAAATTCTTGCAAAAGCACATTATAATCCTTTAACGATGCACCCGAGAGGAAATAAAATGTATCAAGATTTGAAGAGCCATTTTTGGCAGCCAGGAATGAAAAGAGCTATAATGAAATTCATATCCAAATGCTTAACTTGTCAGCAAGTTAAAGCAGAACATTAAGTGCCATCAGGGTTACTTCAACCAATTGCTATTCCAGAATAGAAATGGGAAAAAGTGACTATGGATTTTGTAATCGGATTGCCATTAACGTCGAGTAGGAAAGATTCAATCTGGGTGATTGTGGATCGATTAACTAAATCAGCACATTTCCTACCAGTCAGAACATATTTCTCTTTGAGTAAATATGCAGAGTTGTATATTCGGGAGATTGTTAGATTACATGGAGTTCCTACTTCCATTGTGTCTAAAAGAGACCACAAGTTTACTTCTAGATTCTGGAATGCACTACAGAAAGCATTGGGTACTCAATTGCATTTTAGTATTGCCTTTCACCCGCAAACTGATGGACAATCAGAGAAGACAATTCAGATTTTGGAAGATATGCTTAGAGTTTGTGTCATTGAGTTTGCAGGCTCGTGGGAAAAGTATTTACCATTGGTTGAATTTGTGTATAACAACAGTTATCAGTCAAGTATTAAAATGGCACCTTATGAAGCTTTATATGAAAGAAAATGCTGAACGCCATTAAATTGGTTTGAGTTGGAAGATCGCAAGATTTTTGGGCCTGATTTAATTCAAGAAGTAGAAGAAAAGTGAAGATAATTCGAGATAATCTAAAAGCAGCTTCCGATAGACAAAAAGCTTATTCAGTTTTAAAAAGAAAAGACATTGAATACCAAGTGGGAGACAAGGTATTCTTGAAAGTTTCACTATGGAAGAAAATATTGAGATTTGGAAAAAAAGGGAAGCTTAGTCCCAGATTTATTGGTCCGTATGAAATCTTGAAAAGAGTTGGACCAGTGGCATCTCAATTGGCTTTACCACCAGAAATGAGCAAGATTCATAATGTTTTTCATGTATCGATGCTTCACAAATATAGGTCGGACCCTTCACATGTCATTTCACATGCAGAAGTTGAGATGCAACTTGATTTGACATTTGAAGAAGAACTGGTAAAGATTTTAGCTCATGGGGTAAAGAAATTGAGAATCAAATCGATTCTATTGGTTAAAGTGCTTTGGAAGAATTATAAAGTGGAAGAAGCCACTTGGGAAATCGAGGAGAGAATGAAAGAATAGTACCCACATTTGTTTAATCTAGGTATGATCTAAAAATTTGTCCTCGAATTTTTTAGGGGGAGAGAATTGTAATATCCCATTATTTGATTAGTGACCAAAACGTAAATAATCAAAAGTTAGTGGTTTTAGTTTAGTGACTAAAATGTAAAGTTTTAAAGTTTGGTGACAAAAGTGAAAAGTTATGAAAAGTTCAAGGACCAACATGGTAATTTTCCCAATAATTATTTTTATTTCATAAATAAGTAGATCATCTAAGGGTGTGGATCGAATATAAAAACTATGGTTTGATCTGATGTTTCTATTATTGGGAAATTACGATTAAAGTTTAAGTGTAATTCGGGTAATCGTATGAGCTCAAAATTTTATTAAAATTTGAAGGAAGTCTTAGAAAGACTCGAGGAATATGACGTTGAAGTTTTCAATTGTGCTTGATCGATTTAGATTCAATTGAATACAGTATATGGAATAATGCACAAATGGCATTTTGGAGGATATAAAGATTCATTAATGGCAAAATGGTCATTTTGCCCATACTTTTTTAATTATAATTGATTTAATGATAAGGTTGAGTATAGGTGTTGACTCCTAATTGGTTATAATTCAAGGCTAAAATGTTCATTTTACTATAAAGGAGATTTTTGTTTTAAATTAAAGATTTAATTTCCATTTGGCATTAAACAAAAAAGAGAAATTTTGGGAAATTTTGCTCATCTTTCTTCAAGTGACCGAAACCCCTAGCTAAGGTAAGAAAAAATTTCAATTCAATTTTTGGCTTGATTTGTTTGATTTTTGGTTAGAGACATGAAACAAGAAAGTGATCTCCATTGAATTCTCTATCTTTTGGTATAAGTTTTGCTTAGTTTCCATGTCTCTAAGTTGAGATTGATGATTAAGGTGGTTGAAGAACATGTTAAGTTTTCATGTTTTAAGGTTCAATCAAGTTGGAAATGGTGTTGTAGTGTTGTTTCTACGCTTGAAATGATGAAAATCTCTTGGAAAACCTATAGGGACCAATTCGTCAATATGAAGAAATTTAGGGGAAATTTTGTTATTTTTTTATGATGGAAATGATTGGAATGACGTCTTCTAAGTTGAATTATGTTATTGGAATGAAGAAAACATCATTTTAGGACCACTCTGTGAATTTTGCAAATTTGGTAAAATAAGTGAGAAATTGGAAAATATTCAAGAAGTATGGATATGTTGTTTGCTATTATGCTAGAATCATTTTAGTGTTAAAATTTTTGGAATGTGAGATAAAATGTAAAAGTTTCCAAATTTTAGATTATAAACCCTAAGAGAGAGAATTTAGGGTTTAAAGTGAAATTATTAAACTTATGGTTGCAATTTGCAATTTGAGATAAGACTAAAGTGTAGGAAGCATTATTATTACAAAGAAGTACTTGGTTGAAAATGTTAAA
The DNA here is from genome assembly GCA_019671005.1 of Hibiscus mutabilis. Lineage (NCBI taxonomy): Eukaryota > Viridiplantae > Streptophyta > Magnoliopsida > Malvales > Malvaceae > Hibiscus > Hibiscus mutabilis. The sequence goes on along the minus strand of CM033729.1, from coordinate 19,654,034 downwards.
TTTTCCAACTTGGTATGTACATGTATTAGTAAAGTTTGGACAAGTACTTAAGGTTGCTTGTGCTATGTATTTAATGTACATTTAGATAACAAGCAAGTTCGTGATCAAACGAGTGAAGAAGGAAGATAAAAAGTGCAACCGAGCTTAGTGAGGCTAGTATAATTTGTACTTTTGAAAGTCTCAAGGTGAGTGCAATGCATGCATAGTATGATATTTATGTCATTAATTTTATATATTTTTGACATGTTAAAAATATCTCAAGAAATGAAAGCATATGCATGGATCACTAATTATTCATGAAATGTTATTTAGGGAATGAACTGCCCAATATGAATATTATTGTTATGGATGAAATTATTGTTGATATAAATAGACCAATGTATGAAATAGAAAGTCAAATGTATAGTTGGATATCCATAGAGTCATAAACAACTGTATAAATATTTTAAGCACTTAAGGTAAAGTGTAAATTTTATTAATCGTATACTCCGGTAAGTATACAGAAGCACTTAGGTGCTAAGCACTTCTGGTAAAGTGAAAATAGTACACTATACTCAAGTAAGTATAGGGGGAATGACTCTGTACATAGATTTCTTTAAATCGATACTTGAGCTAAATGAGTTGAAAAACATGATGAAATCTTGAAAGATTGATGATAAATATGGCAGCGGTAGTGGTAAGAATCAAAGTTATTACCTTGTGATATGTTATTATATATCATGTTATATATGCTAGCAAGCATAATATGATAAGTGATCATATGCATTGTTATTTTATTACTTTGATATCTACGTTAGATTTGCATTTGACTAAAGACTATTGCCTCACTAAGTATATTCTTAGCGTATGATGAATTTCATGCATAGGTTATAAATGAGTTTCGAGGGAAGAGTAGCCGAGCATCACTATCTTATTTTGGGAGGTATATCTCCATATTCATAGTAATATTAATGACATCCATCTTTTCTTTTGGAAATGTACTAGATGGCATGTATAATTAAGGTGGTTGTAATAACTTATTACCAAATATGGTTGGTTTAATAGTTGGTATAATATGGATGATGAGCCTAGTAAGTCCTATTATGTTTATAAATGATAATGGACTAAGTTATTAGTAAATGTGGAACTTATGGTAGAAAGATTAAAAATATGTCCAGAAATGAATGCAAAAGCAGTGTGTTTGAAAAATCCGCATAAATTCCACATTTTGACTTAGAAAGTCTATTTTATATGTATGAACTAGAAATTTTGTCTAGTTTCTTTCAAAAGAAACGGTGACTGATTTCGAGTTGTATGTAAAAAGTTATGAGTTTTTATTCGATGGATGGTCAGAAAATAGGGTAGCCGAATTTTAGTATTCTAGGGCTGTGACTTGAGTTTGAAAATTTATTTGAATTTTCTGTAATGAGTTTGGGTTAATGATTTATATGGTTAGAAATCTTAATGAATCTAGTTTAATTAGAAAATTCCGAAATGAATTTTTTATGTCTATAAAATGTTTTATAAATTTTTGAGTAAAGACAGTGCAGGATGCCAGTTTTCAAAGTGAGGGGAATAAAAAGGTTTTAATTTTAGTTAGTAACATAACTGACTCGTATTTGGTAACGAATACGGGAAAGGGATGTTGTAAGCTTGGTTGGAGTCTTCTTTTCTAGTAGTGAGAGCAAGTTTAGAACACTACTAACTCTTTGTGTTCCTGGAAATAAAAATTTTGATTATCTTGTTGCTAGGTTGATGTTTTTGGTGCTTAAGTACTTGAGACCACTTTAATGGATAATTCTAAAATTGTTGTTAAAATGGCTTTAAATAGTAGAAAACCACTTAAACCACTTTCCATAACTGTTGTGTTTTATGAATTCCAAAAAATGAACTCTTGGTTCGAGTATCAATAGGAATTGAACACGTATCGGTACCCTATGTTTTTAACGATGAACACAGAAAATCCTTGAATGGCATATCGGTACGCATAAGGTGGGTATCGGTACCCTTCTTTCATCATAATTCTAGTAGCGCAAAAAGTGTACTCATGCTTGTCGAATAGTGATGCACTTTAACGTAAGTATGCTCGTCGATCAAGTAATAAAGTAATAAGTGGAGTGTCGAACGCACAGGGAATGAAGTGATAAACTCAAAGCAATCACACTTAAAAATTTGTGAAATAATAATAAGATGATATGGTGATAAAAACTATAAACTAAACGCAATAGAAAATAAAGATGAAGCAATGATCCAAAGACAAACAGATGATGTAGCAATGATTCAAATAATTATGGATGTTGGGTTTATTGCGTAGGAACTATACTAATTACCGTTCGAATGTTATAACAGTTGCCAATACATGTGTGCATTAACCCATTAGATCTTCATCTATCCGAAAACATTTTCTAACAACTCCTAAACTCTCATGATACCTAGAAGTAACAACAAGAAGCTATGGTAATACATGTTTGCGTGAACCCTAACAACTTATTGTTTATTCAAGTTCCCCTTATTAGTATTTGAAATCCTAAACTTATGTCTAAGTCGGATTAGAACTAAGTTAACATCTTAGCCTCATTGTTCATGTTTGTCTAACTTAACTCTCTCAATATTAAGTCATATATCAATAATTAAAAGGCCACTCTTGATAGTCATACAATAATTATGCATGAAGAACGATGAACAGGATAGATAAAGGAAAAAGGCTATAACATTGAACAAGTAATTAAAACATAGAATCCTAAAACAATAAAACCCAACAAAAATTATTTAACTCATGTTTGAGCAAATAACATCCGTAATAAAAACAATTAAAAACATGGCAGTCGATAAAGCAAGAGAGAAAGAGAATCAAAGTGTCCCAAGATTTCTTCTTCGCGCCCTCAAACTGTTGCTACAGTGCTCCAAGCTCCTAAAGCCTCTCTCGATACCTTTTTGTCACTTGGAGACTCCTCTTAACCTTCGACAATGGTGGTTCTCCAATGAAGAATATAAAGGGTTGTTTTCCTTGAATAAAAGCTTAGCTGCGTATTTGTACGTTACGCGGCATCTTTTAATTGTTGCCCTTTATGTCTTTATATAAAGGTGGCTCTCTTAGGGTTTTAAAAAACCTAAAGTGCAATTAATCTTTTAATGAGAATCTTGCTTCATTAACTATTCAATAAAAGAATATCTTGTCACATGCTTTTAATAAATTGTCATGGAATCCAACAAAGACGATCTTTACCTTCCACGTGATTAATGACTCAATAAAGGAGAGGGGACCATGCATTAAATCACATTAAAAGGTCCAAGATTTTTATCCAGCGTAACAATGAATACTGTAGCATCTAGTACAGCTCAAGAGAATTCTTCTCCTATGTTCTAACGCTCCACTGCTTCGTTACCTCATGCGCAAGCAACACTAAAAACCGCTACCTTTCCCATTAATAGCATCAATATAGATAAACATTAAGCTCAAACACCATAACTCTATAACTATATGCAAAGTGATCCTAAATGCAACAAAATGAGCCTATACACATGCAAAAGCTAAGCTAAAAGGGTATGCAATATAGGTTATTTACACAATCATCAAATACCCCCAAACTTGAACTGTTGCTTGTCCTCATGCAATGCAAACTAAACTAAATACGAGAAAAATAAACAACCCATTGTATCAAAGTTTCCAACTAAGCTATGATTTCAAACATTCCAAAACATGCTGCAGAAGTAATTTATTCCTCAGCTATTTTAAAGAAGTGCATTGCATCATAGCTTACAATTTTGTTCCAAGGATCAATTCTACTGTAGGTGCAATGGATGTTGTTTCACATGCAATCATCACTTAATGGCCTTAGAAAAATTTAAGGATTGCTCTTTATTATTGCCTCCATATTTTTCTTTTCTTTTTAAGAACATTGTTATACTCCCCTTCATTCTTTTTAAGCTTAAAAATTGTATAAAGGGGATTCAGCTTATCACAGCTACCCTTCAAACCAAAAGATGAAGAGAAGCAAACAGCCTATCTCTGAGTCCAACGAGCAGAGTCATCCTATGAAGACTTTCATTTACTCTTATGCCACAACTTCTATTCCTACAATGGAAAGTTAAATGGAACAAACACAACTCACCTAGAGTACTATGGCAGCAAGATGCATAGAAAAGTGTCTCTCAACAATTTTTCACATGGCATCGAGTTTTCAATTAATTTTCATTATTTTCTTGATTTTTTTAGTATTCAAATTAAGCCTTAAATTGTTACATTGAGCATTCAGTTCATTCATATTAATTCATGCATTGGCATCAGAGAGTTGACCTAGAATTTCCCTAAAGTTTCTTAAGCTTTTAGAAGGCATGCAATCGTGTGAGATAAAGACTACAACAGTTTCAATACTAAGTTCAAAATAAGAAAGCTCTTAACACATTTTAAAACATTAAGCATAGAATAATCATAGGAAATCATGATCAACGTAACAACAAATTTATAATTAATGGAATCATAGCAAAGGGAACCATCAAAAATTGATTACGCTATTTACATGTATGCAATTTTTTTTAAAATTTTTACCTAAATTTAACCTAATATATCCATGGCACAATACTCCCCAAAACTTGAAAGAAGCATTGTTTTCAGGACCTATTGGGATTATGGACTCAAATGAGGCTAAAGTACGGACGATTGATTTCATGTTGGAGTTGTTGTTAAAGTCACAATGGTGTCTGAATACATCAGTTATAATTGAATCAGACTCACAGGTAGCGGTGTCTTGGGTTTTGAATCATGAGAATAGACCTTGGAGGTTAGATTATTGGTTTTGTCGAATTGATGTGGCTTGTGAGGCTTTGTATTGTGTGTTTTAATAATATACATCATGAGGTGAATAGTGTAGCCGATCTTCTTGCAAAACAAGGTGTGGATCGTGTCTCTTGGCTTATAAAGGGTGCGTGAGGAGTTCTTATGATGGTTTATGTTTGTGTTTGGTGTGTTTCGGTGTTGTTCGTTTGTTCAGGTGTTTTATCTTGTGTTTTGTTTATTATGAGTGGTTATCATGAGTACTCTTTTCCCCTATTTAGGTTTAGGGGGTTTTTTTAATGAGGCTTGTGATAACCCTGTTGTATGGTTGATCATTTTAATCATACTCCACTTTTCGATAAAACAAAACAAATATTTATTTATATTAATGAGATAAATGAAGTTGGATCCGAATCAAAAGAAGGTTCGAGGTACTATAAAGGAAATGATCAGTAGAGCTTAGTGAGGCATATTAATAAATGGCCAAGGTGAGTGCATTTTATATGTTTGCATTATGTTGAAATTGGCATTGCATTTCTCTATAATACGTGATATGACACATTGCTCGACAAGGTAAGATTGATAAAATACTAGGTACGAATGATTGTTTACATAAATGATGATGCATTATGCATACATGAAATATGGATAATGACAAGATTAAAATGAAACAAGATACACCCTGGGATCTAAGCACATAGTGCAAAATGCACTAACGAGGTGTTTATATAAGGAGCAAAGAGCGTCCTTATATGAGGAGCAAAGAACATCCTCTCGAGTACATACTCTACATGGCACTACGGTGCAGATAGGCTACGGGGTTTCCATAGGCCTCTAGCCAGAGACGTTTATAATAATACAAGATGGTTATATCATAGATCATGAGCATGCAAATGACTACATGATGATACTTGAAACATTGATATCATGAAATGATTGATGACAGAGATATTACATGATACATGATAGAGATGTTACATGATACATGATAGAGATGTTACATGATATATGATACATGAATCACATGATAGTGATGATATATGATATTGATGATACATGATTTATATGATATATGATACATGGAGTATATAATAGATGCTACATGAATTATATGAAATGATATTACATGGTATACATGATAGTGATGATACTTGGTTTACATGCTATACAAATGATTACATGATATAAGCATGACCATGAGATGATACATGATATTAAGAAAGTATGATATATGATGAAAATTGTGAAAATGATATATGAAATTTATGGAACATGAGATACATGATAATCATGATCATTATCTTATGTTGTTATAGAAATGTTTTAGGATAAAAGTATATCCATGACAGAGAATATGTTATACAATATTAACATGAATTATATGATAGTTATAATAAATGACACATGTAAATTGTGATATACTTGCCTTGTTGTAGAGAAATATGAAATGCATTCTTATATGAAGTATTATAAACATCATTTCATGTGTAAATAAATAAGTTTAATTGCCTCACTAAGTTCGTACTTAGCGTGTGTCATGTCACACGTAGGTTTCCTAGAAATTGTCTATCGAGGAGGAGCATAAACTTGGGGAAAAATCAAGTTACTACAATAAGTTCAATAAGTACGTCTTTACCAAAATTCGATAGACTAGTGGGCATGTAAATATTTTAAAGTTGAACTATCTACAACATAAATTTACAACGTAATTATATGCTTTTATGGATGAATAAGTTAAGAAACATGAATTGTTAACAATAGTAAAATCTTTGGTATGGTTAAAATGTTGTTTAGCCCTAATCGCATAAAAAATTTAAAATCAAGAAAGGGTTAAACTACAAATTAAAATTTTGATATAAAAAAATTTACAAGTTAAGATTTCTTCCAATGATTTCGTAACATATTTAATGTATATTCGGTCTACGAGTTTACATTAAGGGTGTTACATTTATTGGTACCAGAGCAAAGGTTTAGCCGATTCTAGAGGCTAAACCAAATTTAATATGATTTGATGTTAAATACATGCCCCTAGGATGTCAGGTTACTGACGTACTGTTGTGTAACTTGATTATGCTCCTCAATAACATGAATAAGTTATAGAAGAAATAAGTAATGTCAAGTATTGTTGGGCTGTGTTAGACATCTGATAATTGAGACCAAAAGGAGGTCCAAAGTAGAAGTAATGAAATACAGAACGTTCCATCTCTGGCTCTTACCTCAGTAGAGCCACATGTATAGCAGAGAACTCTAGCACAAAAATATGAAACCTTAGTATGCGCTTTAAAGGTTGTGGTTGATAGAATTAAGATCCTTGTGCCTGCACCAGCCTGGTACCTGCACCAGTAAGAATGTCGATTGTTAAGGAGCTTAAAATTTAGGAGCTCCTGAATTTAACGGAGAAAGTGGTCTGATAATTGCCAATTTATGGCATAAAGATGTTAAAGTCATGCTATAGAGGAATTAAACTGCATATATACTAAGAAGTTAGAAGAAGTTGTATCCTCCTAAGGGAACACGTTCGTATTTAGTGGTCTAATGCCACGGAGTTAGTATCTATTAAGGAAGTGATTTTGAAATTCTTTTAAAAAGTGTCTAAAACCAAATATATGGGCGATCAATTTAATAAAAGGATGTAGGTATAAGTTTATCAGTTTATTAGAATTCTTTAAATAAAGCAAAGGCTATAGAGAGAGCCTGTATTTACTTTAATTGATCCGGATTTGACTCACTCATATATTAGTACTAAGATAAGTGCAAAAAGAAAGATTTTTAAGGAAACTATTTCTAGTGATGTGATTTTTAATAATCCATTTGGACATAGTGTATGGGTGACTAGAATATATAAGAAATGTCCATTAGTAATTTAATGGATTAAGTTCCCAGTGAATTTAATGGAACTTCCATTTCATGAATTTGAAGTTATCCTTGGAATGAATTGGCTATCTACATTTGATGCATAAGTGATGTGTAAAAAAAGAGGTTAGTGCTTCAAGAACCTGATGTGAAAGAAAGAATTGACTGTTTAGAGTCAGTGATTTCTACGACAACAGCTCAGAGGTTGTTAAGTAAGTGGATGTAAGGCGTGTTTAATTTATGTAGTGATTATACAAATGTCACCCAAGAAGATTAAAGATATCCCGATTGTGGGAAAATTTCAAATGTGTTTTCGGATGAGTTATTAGGATTACCTCCGGATAGAGAGGTACAGTTTGGGATTGATGTCTATCTTAGAATTCAACAGGTATCGATAGCACCATATAGGATGGTGTCAATTGAGCTAAGAAAGCTAAAAGCTCAATTGAAAGAACTGCTAGACTGGGATTACACTTGACCGAGTGTATCACCATGGGGCACTCCGGTATTATTTGTAGAGAAGAAAGAGGGTTCTCTACAATTATGTATAGATTACTGGTAGTTGAATACAGTAACTATTAAGAACAAGTATCCACTACCAAGGATATAAGATCTATTTGATCATCTTAAAGGTGAAACAATGTTCTCAAAGATAGATCTTCGATCGGGTTATTATCAACTCAGGGCCCTTTATAGACGTTACAAATTCCTGGTAATGCCATTTGGACTTACAAATGCCCCTGCTGTATTCATGGATTTGATGAATAGGGTATTCCAAGACTACTTAGACCAGTTTGTAGTAGTAGTCTTCATGGATAATATTCTGGTATACTTAAAGATAGAAGCTGAACATGATTACTATTTTTGAGTGGTATTACAAACATTAAGAGATAAGCAGCTTTATGTAAGATTTTCTAAATATGAATTTTGGTTATCAGAAGTAATTTTCCTTAGACATGTAGTATTGGCTGAAGGAATAAGAGTTGAACTCCAGGGAAGTACAATCTATTCTTGAATAAGAGGCACTGAAAAATGTCTCTAAAGTTTAGAGTTTCTTGGAAATTAGCTGGATATTATAAATGTTTTGTGTAGAATTTATCTATTATTACTCTGCTACTTACTCAACTATCGTAAAAAGGTATTCCATTGGAATGGTAAGAAGTGTCCTAGTTACACTGATCACAAAGGTTTAAAGCAACTAATGATACCAAAAAGAATTGAACCTATGGTAACGAAGATAGGCTGAGTTTCTAAGAGACTACAATGTAGTTATAGATTATCATTTCGAGAAGATTAATGTAGTAGACTATGCATCAAGGTAGCTCAAAACTCAAAAAAGAAGAGAAAAGAAAAGAAGTAAGTTGAAACAAGAGAAACACAAGACTATGAAAATTAAGTCAAATGGTTGCTTATATTATCAAGAAAAAGTCTACTTTCTTAATTATGGTGATTTGAAGAAAGAAGTTTTGACTAAAGTTTGTTATAGTCCATTGACTATGTACTCTGGAAGTAGCAAAATGTATTAAGATCAAAAGACTGGGTATTGGTGGCCAGGAATGAAAAAGGACAATTTCGAAATTTATGACAAAGCGCTTGACATGCTAACAAGTAAAAGCCAAACATCAAGTACCTTCTGGATTGATTCAACCTATTTCTATTCCCCAATGGAAGAATATGCCGAACTCTTCATTATTGGTTTGAGCTATAGGATCAAAATGTTTGGTATAACCCAAAAGTTGGAGGGGTTGATTTGATATGAGAAATAGAGGATAAAGTAATAATTATTTAATATAATCTAAGGCTGCCATGGATCGACAAAAAGGCTTATGAAGACAAGAAGAGAAGAGAAGGATGTTAAGTACGAAGTTGAGGACAAAGTGTTTTTAAAGGTTTCACCTTGGAAGAAGGAGTTACGTTTTAGACAAAAAGGGAAAACTTAGTTTCAGAACTGTTATACCTCAAGGAATCGTGAAAGAGTTGGACCAAGAGTATATTAATGGGTCTTATCTCCAGAAGTGAGCAAAAGTCTATAGTATATGTACTTATGTTTTAAGGGAATTGATTGAATTATTTACATGTTAACACTCATGAATAAATTGAGATACAATTAGATTTGATACATGAAAAGGAGTTAGTAGAAATATTGGTTTATTGAATTAAAGAATTAAGGAATAAGAAATTTCATTGACTGAAGTTTTGAGAAAAAAAATCACAAGGTCGAAGAAGCCACTTGGGAGGCTGAGAAGAAAATAAGGATGTAATATCTGTAAATGTTTGGAACAAGTACGCATTGAAAATTCAAGGAAGAATTCTCTTAAGGGGGAGGAATTGTAATATCCCAAATTTTGGCTAGTGACTAAATTGTAAATTTTGAAAGTTTAGGGGGTTAAAGTATAAACTTTGGAAAAGTTTGGGAACTAAAGTGTAAATTTCCCCAACAAGTAATTTTATTCAGTATAAGAGTGAATCAGATCGAAATAGGTACTTGATCTCGTTTTTAAGAATTAAGATGCAGAAAAAGGTACCAAATTTGGATCGAATAAAATTGTTAAGCGTGCTTAGGCCAGAAAAATACAAGGCTGGGTGACCTTCGGGAAAGTCCCATAAAAGTTTTTCTGATCGACATTTTCGACTCAGTAAGAGTAAATAATTTTCAAATGAATTATCGATAAAGGATTTCTAAGATAAATTTTAGTCTATGAAGATTTTCGATAATTATCGGGATAATAAACTAAGTTAAAAAAAAATTTCAGTCTAAGTCCTTAAGAAAGGAAGTTTTTATGAGATGATAATGTTTATTTCCCGAATATGAAAATATAGAATTTTTGGAATAAATCCGATAGTTCGGGAAAGGTAAAATCGTATTAGAATTATTTTACGAATATCAGGAAGTCGGATCGAACTAAAATTTTAGAGACTGATCCAAAAGCCATGGGAAAGTCATAAAATACTATTCTATAAATATTTTATTATATTTCTTTGGATTCCAACTAGACTTAGTTGAATTTTTACAAGAATGGCAAACTACTAAATAAAAACTAGTTGGAGGGCAAATTGGTCATTTGGCCCCAATGGCAATTTTGAAATATTTAAAAAGTTATAAGGGCAATTTTGGAAAGAGGAAATGGGAGATTTAATATTGGCCCTAGATTGATGATAAGATCAATCTCAACCATTGGATTAAAAGGGCATTTTAGTAATTTCACTATCTAAATGAATTTAAAATTCATTTATACAAGAAAAGTGGCCAAATTGGATGAAAAACAAAAGATGAAGACCATTCTTCATCCTCAAATTTCGAAATATGTGGGGGAGAAAGAAAGAAAAATGGAGAAAAATTTCCAAGTTCGATTCAAACCCCGAAACTCGATTTTTAGGTTATCTTTCAAACTACAAAGTTGTTCTAATTTTCAAACTCTATCTTTTGATGTCAATAATTCATAGAATGCATGCTTGATTGATGATAAATAAATTAGGGTTTATGGACTAAATTGGGGTTTTTGAGATTTTATGATTCTATGTTAAAATTTAAGTTGTTATGATGATAAAATCATGTTTTTGAGTTGGGATTTAAACCATACATATTTTAGTTTGTATGAAGATGATTAGGGTTTATGGATTCAAGTTTGATTTAGGGTTTGTGATGTTGGATAAATGATCTAGTAAGCTTGAAATTGTTATTTGGAAGCAAAACCCTAAATTAAAGGTATAGGGACTATTTTGGCAATTCTGAAAGTTAAAGAACTAATCTAAATTTTTATGATTTTGAAGTGTATTTATGTTATTATTGATGTTGGAGATGTGAAATGGAAGTTAGAATGCAAAACCGATGTTAAATCTAGTTAGTGACCATTTTGACAAATTGTCAAAGTTAAGTGACCAATTCGAAAATGAGGTTTTAGAGAGGGACTAAATCTGATTTTAGTTGAAATAATAGAATTCAAGTATTAATGTTAATTTGAGGACTATTTTGCAAAGTTAAGAAGCTTGAATTCTTATCTTTGCATTTTTAGTGACTATTTCGGAAAGAGCGGAAAATTAGAGGAAAATATTTTTGAATAATTATTTGATGAAGAAAGTGATACATTAGTGGTTTTAATCAAGTAAGGGGACCAAATTGAAAAATAGAAAAGTAAGGAGAAATTAGTATAAAGATTGAAGTTATTTATGGAAGTTGTGTAGGAAAACTGGATTTGGCAGTAAGTTTGAAAATTCACGATAAATTCTACAAAAATAGTTAGATAGTGAATTTTATATTGATGTAAAAATGTATTCGTCTAGTTCATTTTAAAACAAACGGTGATTGATTTCGATTCATATATCAAAAGATATGAATTTTTAAGTGATGAAAGGTCAGAAAACAGAATAGCAGTCTGTTTCAAAATTCAATACTGGAATTCGACATTGAAAATTTGCCATAAATCGTACAAATTGAATCTGGGTTATTAGTTTATATGGCTGAAAAGATTATCATATCTAGTTTCTTTTCCATCAAATGGAAACTGATTTCGAGTTCTGAGTTAAATGATATTAATTTTTAATCAAATGAAGGTCAGAAAAATTACAGAAAAGTTTCTGTAAGGACAGCCCTGTAAACGGGAGTTCGATGAATTTTCATAATTTTTTTAGATTTTATTAAATTATGTGTCTTATACCGTTATAACAGTTATCGAATCTAGTTTCTACAGTATAAAGGAGATTAAGATTCAGTATGTATTCTGCCTTGTAGAAGTAAATCTTTGATGGTAGTGTAAGTTGACAGAAAATGGAAATTGAGACAATTTGTGTCTAATGTTGGTTAGCAAGCTTGGAGGAATTATTTGAAGATCAAAATGGTCATTAGGGACCAAAAATGAGTTTGTGAACAGTATAAGGAAGGAAAAAAATTTATGGAAATTTTTTTATGTTGAATGATTAAATAGCTTAATTGAAATATTGTTAAAAGTGAATCGAACAAATGTTTATTTATATTCATGTGATAAATGAAGTTGGATTTGAATCAAAAGAAGGTTCGAGGTGCTATAAAGAAAAGGATCAATAGAGCTTAGTGAGGCATATTAATAAATGGCCAAGGTGAGTGCATTTCTATATGTTTGCATTATGTTGAAATTGGCATTGCATTTCTCTATAATACGTGATATGATACATAGCTCGACATGGCAAGATTGATGGAATACCAGGTGCGAATAAGTGTTTACATAAATGATGATGCATTATGCATACATGAAATGTGGATAATGACAAGATTAAATGAAACAAGATACACCCTGCGGATCTAAGCCCATAGTGCAAAATGCACTAACAAGGTGTTTATATAAGGAGCAAAGAGCGTCCTTATATGAGGAGCAAAGAGCGTCCTCTCGATTACGTACTCTACATGGCACTACGGTGCAGATAAGCTATGGGGTTTCCATGGGACTCTAGCCAGACACGTTAATAATAATACAAGATGGTTATATGATAGATCATGAGCATGCAAATGATTGCATGATGATACATGAAACATTGATATTGTGACATGATTGATGACAGAGATATTACATGATACATGATAGAGATGTTACATGATACATAATAGAGATGTTACATGATATATGATACATGAATCACATGATAGTGATGATATATGATATTGATGATAGATGATTTATACGATATATGATACATGAAGTATATGATAGATGCTACATGAATTATATTAAATGATATTACATGGTATACATGATGATGATGATACTTGGTTTACATGCTATACAAATGATTGCATGATATAAGCATGACCATGAGATGATACATGATATTAAGAAAGTATGATATATGATGAAAATTGTGAAAATGATATATGAAATTTATGGAATATGAGATACATGATAATGATGATCATTATGTTATGGAAATGTTTTAGGATAAAAGCATGTCCATGATAGAGAATATGTTATACAATATTAGCATGAATTTTATGATAGTTATAATAAATGACACATGTACATTGTGATATACTTGCCTTGTAGAGAAATATGAAATGCATTCTTATATGAAGTATTATAAACATCTTTTCATGTGTAAATAAATAAGTTTAATTGCCTCACTAAGTTCTTACTTAGCGTGTGCCTTATGTCAAACGTAGGTTTCCCAGAAATCGTCTATCGAGGAGGAGCAGAAACTTGGGGAAAAATCAAGTTACTACAATAAGTTCAGTATGTACGTCTTTACCATAATTTGATAGACTAGTGGGTATGTAAATATTTTAAAGTTGATCTGTCTACAACATAAGTTTACAACGTAATTATATGCTTTTATGGATGAATAAGTTTAGAAATACGAATTGTTAACAATAGCAAAATCTTTGGTATAGTTAAAATGTTGTTTAGCCCTAATCCCATAAAAATTTTAAAATCAAGAAAGGGTTAAACTACAAATTAAAATTTTGATATAAAAAAATTTACAGGTCAAGATTTCTTCCAATGATTTCGTAACATATTTAATGTATATTTGATCTACGAGTATATGTTAAGGGTGTTATAGTTCGCGATTGTCTAACTTAGATCTCTCGATATTAAGGCATGTATCAACAATTAAAAGGCCTCTCTTGACAGCTCTTACAATGATTATGCATGAAGAAAGATGAACATGATAGATAAAGGAAAAGGCTATAACATTGAAAAAGTAATTAAAACATAGAATCTTAAAACAATAAAACCCAATAAAAAGTATTTAACTCATGTTTGAGCAAAGAACATCCATAATAAAAACAATTAAAAACATGGCAGTCGATAAAGCAAGAGAGAAAGAGAATCATAGCGTCCTAAGATTTCTTCTTCGTGCCCTCTAACTGTCGTTGCAGTGCTTCAAACACCTAAAGCCTCTCTCAATATGTTTTCGTCGCTTGGAGACTCCTCTTAAACTTTGAAAATGGTGGTTCTCTGATGAAGAAGACAAAGAGCTATTCTTCATTGAATAAAATCTTCTCTGTATGTTTGTGTGTTAAGTGCAACCTCTTTTAATTGTTGCCCTTGATGTCTTTATATAGAGGTGGCTCTCTATAGACTCTCTAGGTGAAATGCTGGCAAAAGTGGCAGAGAATATATCTTGGAAAATATAAGAATATTCCAAAAGGAGTCTTTTGCATGTAAGTATACACGGTCAGCAAGTAATACAGTTGGTAAGCTGAGTATCGATCCCACATAGATTGACCTGGAATTCAATTGCCTTGATTGTTACTTGCCTTAACAAAAAGTTGATTTGATTTGAGATTGGTTTTGGAAAATAATTAAAAAGTAAAGAAATGAAAGTAAAGTAGAGACGTTGGCAAGAAAGGTGTTTTAATGAATGATGATCATTGGCAGGGAATGTCTGGTTTTCACGTTGTTCATGCCATGCCAGCCTTTAACAACAACTTGTCTTGGCATTGTTTGCCGAGCAGATTCACAATTGGCAAATCCTCTCTCGATGATCATTGCCCTAAATTGATCATGTAAAAACCCTATATCTCTGTAGTGTTTGTTTTTAAATAAACCAATTTGATTAAGCTCCAATCTATATTCCTAAGGGGTAGAATTCACTCCCGAAGTAAGTTCATCTACTTGAACGACTTCTCTCGAAGCTTCTCTCCTTAGTATTCAACAACTTATTCATTGCCGCCCCAAGTCTGTTAAGATATTGAGGCACAATAGGCCAACAGTGCTAGATCTCGCTTGGCAGAGTATTTAAGAAATATTAAAGTATGCTGAATAGATAAAACCGTACCAATGTAGATTTATTATTAAAAACTAAAGCATGAAAATAACATAAAACCCAAACATCCCCCACCAACTATTAAATTAGTTCATGGTGAGGGATTTAACCAACAATCCATAAACGTTTTCAAGATACATAATCCTTAAAAACAAAATGAAATAACTTGAAAGAGAAAATGGGCTAGAAGGGGTCTCTCGATGTAGCCCTTCAAGATCCAGGCTTCTCGGCCAAGTTGGTCGGACCACCCTTCCACAGTGCAGCCGATTGTCAATCGTCACACACCAAATCCTCTCGATCCAACCTTCTCTCTCCCCTAAAGTCTAGCTTGGTTGGTGTTTAAATAGGCGTGCAAGGAAGGGATATGACTAGCTCTTCAAATTTTGAATTTCAACTACCCAAGGGATAAGGGATTATCTTCTTATCCAAATTTGAATGAAAGTTGATCAGGCTAAGGCTGACATCATCCTACCGACGCTGCCCTGGCATCCAAGCTTGGCATGAATCTGCCAACAAGTCTTGGCACCATCTTATCCGCTATTTTTTCGAAGATTATTCCAATTGCAATTTTTTCAGAGCCTGATCATTTCCTATTTTTTGGGGTCCAACAGCTTCTTGGCGTGGCATCAAGTTCACTTCTCTGCCAACCGGCGCTTAGCATTGTCTAGTCCATCTGTGCCAACAGCGCTCGACATTCTCTCTAGCGCCCATTCCTGTGTTGCTTTTCTGGGCCAAATCCTATGCCAAACCTGCAAAATTGCCAACAAAACAACCCTTCACACTAGCATAGACAAAACTCTAAACTCCTTATGCAAATGCATGATTCTAACATCCTAATGCAACTAAATGTACCTAAAAACAAGCAAAAGCATTGTAAGATTGGTATTAAAAACATTACTTTTGGAGAGGTAACACTCTCTTAGGGTTTTAAAATCCCTAAAGTGCAAGTAATATTTTAATAAGAATATTGTGTCATTAATTGCTCAATAAAAGAATAACTTATCACAAGCTTCTAATAAATTTGTCATGTGATCCAACAAAGAGAATCTTTGTTTTCCACGTCATTAATGTCTCAATAAAGGAGTGGGGCCTAGGCATTAAATCACATTAAAGGGTCCAAGATTTGTCTCCAACTTCACAGTGAATGTTGTAGCATCTAGTCTAGCACGAGAGAATTCTGCTGCAATATTCCAACACTCCACTGCTACGTTACCTCATACGCAAGCAACACTAAAAACCACTACCTTTCCCATTAATAACATCAATATAGATAAACATTAATCTCAAACACCATAACTCCATAACTAAATGCAACTAAATGAGCCTAAACACATGCAAAAGCTAAGCTAAAAGGGTATGCAATATAGGTTATTTACACAATCATAATGTACTGGTAAGCTTAGGAGTGTATCGGTACCGAAAGGGTATCGATACACAACCCTGTGTACCGGTACAAGGATGTTAATTAAACCCCTTTTCTTACGAAGCTGAGTATCGATACACATATGATGGATATCGGTACCCATTGAAGCGTATCGATACTCATGTTGGGTATCGATACCCACTAGGTAATCTACCCAAAAAATACATTTTGAGTTTGAAGGGCTTATAATTCAAGGACTATGGCCCATGGGTTTCTAATGTGATAAAATAAATAGTAAAATTAAGAAAACGAGATTTAACCCCCATGTATGAGCATAATGTGTAATAACTTGGTAAAACTTGGGTGACTTATTGTAATAGCAACCATAGGGGATCCTTGGTGGATCTAGTGATGTTGTGTGTTGTATGGTAGACATGTTTATGTTGTATGATGTATTAGACACCTTGTTTGGTCGAGTCACCTTGGTTGATGGGATTCGGATACTCAGAGAGCGTGTTGCAACACCATGAGATGAGACACCGATTGTACGTTCGCGAAGCTATGTGGCATTGAGCCTCATTCGAAGATACTCAAGGAGAGATGTCAAGTATGGGTGTTTATTCCCAAGGTTGTGTGATACCGGGCCTCACCTAGAGAGAGTGTATGTTTCCTAGGCTGTATGATATCGGACATCATTCCAGGTTTGTTTGGTATGGTGCATTTGTTTTGTGTGAGATTAATGCATCCTTTGTTGTTTGCTATGTGTTTAGGCGACTAGAGGTAGCACCATATGTATTTGTATTGCAATGATTTCATATTTAGCTGCATGCTCATATTTATGATTTACATGAAGCATAGTAGAGTGAAAGTATATCTACTGAGCTTATTAGCCCATCATTCAGAATTGTTGTTTCTGTTTGCAGGTTAGTAGGGGTGTTCAAACGGTTGGTTCGGTTAACCGACCGAACAGAACTTCCAAAATTTCATTAACCAAAATTTTTTTCCTATTAACCGTTAACTAAACCGAAATTTTTTTTGAAAATTTTTAACCGAACTGAAAAAAAGTTTGATTATCGGTCAGTTAATTCGGTTAACCGAAATTTGTTATAAAATTTTGGGTAAACTACACAAATGGTCACTAAACTGTGTTAAAATAATCTTTCTAGCCACTGAACTTTCAAAAGTTATAAAACAACCATTAGACTTATCAAATTATTACAAAATAATCATTGATTTATTGCACATTATAAATTATTCATAAATATAAAAAAATTTAATGATTATTTTTAATAATTTAATAAATTTAATGATCATTTTGTGCTAATTTGATAAATTTTAATGACCATTTTATAAATTTTTAAAAGTTTAGTGACCAAAAATAAATATATATATATATAATATAAAATATAAAAATTTCTGGTAATTCGGTTAATTCGGTTAATTAACTGATTTTGAATCGAATTAACCGATAACCGAAGTGTGAAAAATCACCGTTAACCGACCGAACCTAAAATTAACTGGCCAATTAATCGAAAAAAATTAGGTTTGGTAAGTTAATTCGGTTAACCGAAATTTTGAACACCCCTACAGGTTAGTAGGTTTGGCACGTTGCTTGGTGGGGCACCATCAGAGAAGGATTCAAGCGCCTTGTCTCACCAGAGTACAGTCTTTATATATGCCGGCTATGTATTCGTAGGACCCTATCATATGTTTTGCAACTCATTTTTGGATTTAAAATGATCGAGTCAAATGCTTTTATAATGTAATTTAAAAGGAGCTCCCTTGTAAATGCTTTCTAATATTTATCTATGTTTTATTGGATTATGTAGCGACGTCTTTGAAATTCAGTGTCGCTAGAAAATGATTAATTGGTTTCCTTTCGTCTTTGGAAAATATTTGAAAATGTGGGGAAGTCCTTTAAAAATTGTGTTTTTTAAAATAAAAAACTTGGAGTCGCCACCGGCCACTAAGGTAGGCCGGACACCACAAAAACCAGAGATTCGTTCAAAACGGGTTCGAGAGTTGGTTATGCTTGGGGAAGGATTAACATCCCCATCATGCCTGAAAATCGGTACCAAAATATATGTTGCTTTTAATTGATGGAAACTATCGAAATTCAAATTGAATTTAATTAAATGGTTCATGGTTGAAGACAAACTTTAATTAAACGGGTTTTATCAAATTGGTGAGTTCAAATTGATTAACCATAGATTAAACCGACATCGAATAAGCCCGACTACCGTGTTAATTTATGGTTCGAACTTCGTTCATCACCTTTATGCATGCTACAAGCAGTTAAGAATGATGTGATGCCTTGTCCAAATTTTATCTCAAATTAAATTACCTTTAGACAATAAGAATTAATTCGAATATTTGGTCAACATCCATTGAGCCAGGACTGTTACGATACAAATATCTTAATTAATGAATATCTTCGTTTTATGATTTAAATTGATTAATTACATGCATGCCCAATAAAAGTCATATAAATGACAATTAAAATGTATGGAATAGAAAGACAAAATAAAACCTAGGCCCACTAAAGTCCTAACCTAAAAAGGCTCAAATTATGAAAATTTAATTAGTGATCTAATTATTAACTAGGTTAGTCTAATATTAACCCAAGATTAATTAAATCCTAAAAACTAGAAAACCCTAATATTTTATTGATTATCTTAAACCAAAATAATTAATTTGATTGATTTTAAACTAGTATCCCAATAAGCCAAGGATTCTATTTAAATTAAATCGAATTAATTATCATGATCTTAATTAGGTGTCCACCTAAGTCACATGTCAAATTTATCCTAAAAGATAATTAAGAGATGTTCAACTAATTTAATGAATTTAACATTTATCCCAATAAGCCATAGATAAATTTAAATTAATTAAATTAATTCGAACATTAAGACTAACTATGGCCCTAAAAGACTAATCCCAAATTTAATTTAATTAATTTAAAATCATGCCCCAATAAGCCGAGCACATAATTTAAATTAATTAGATTAAATTAAACCCTAAACTAACTAAGGCATCAACCAACCTAAAAACCCTAACTAAATTCATTTTAATTAATTTAAACACATACCCCAATAAGCCAATGGCATGTTTTAAATTAATTAAAGCAAATTCTAAAAAGCTAAACTATCCTAAAACACATACAAGCAAAAACTAAATTAAACCACATCAACAAACAAAATAAAACACGTGATACAAACAAATAAATTAAACAAGAACATATAAGAAAGGAACTTAAATAATAAAAAGGATCATAAACAAATCTCATCAATATTCCCATTAAATCATAAAAATGGATTACACATAAACAAACAAGGGAAGAAAATACCAAAACCCAAATATATGCTCGATCGATCAATCCACGGATCGCTGTTGTTGGGGTTGAAAAGCTTGATTTAAGGGTTGGTGGTTCGAATAAGTATGGGGTTTGTGGCTTAGTGGTGCGGCTTTGGAGTGAAAAAAAGGGGTGAGGAAACATATCGCAGTAGGGCGATTTCTAGAATGAAACGTAGGGTTGGAGGCTTGGTGGCGTGAAGAAAAAAAGTGGAATCAAAATGGGAATGAAAAGGTGATTTGAGAATGGAAGAATGCCGCACACAGGGAAAAAATGACGGTGTAGTTTTTAGGGGAAAAGGTTAATTGCCGTGAGGTTTTGGGGCTAGGAATAATGGCTCTCTTCGTGTGTGTGGGGGGGGGGGGGAATGATATACATATATTATTATTTTTTATCCTATAAAATGGAACCAATAAGGTTCAAGACCTTACTCACTAAGTAGTTGTTCATCCAATAGGATTCAAGCATCCATCCAACCAATGGGAGTAAAGCCTTAATAAGGAAGGGGTTGGGATTTCTATTTTATTTTTTTGTATTTTTTATACTATGTAAAATAATATATAATGAGCCATGTAATTTTGGGCTTAGGGTATAAGGTTTTGGTATTAAAAGGGTGATGTGGATTGATCTTATTTTGAGCATTTTTAATCTAAACTCGAAATAAATTTAGTGTCTACAGTTGCCCTTCTTTGCTCAGTGCTGTGAAACGGGAGTAGAGTAAAGACTAAAGATACAAATTTTGTCCTATTTCTCTATCTGAAGATTCTAAGCTGCGAGTTCTTCCTTGATCTGACTGCTACGGTTGATGTGGCTCCAGGCTTATGAGGGCGATTAGGGTTTTTTTCCCTAGTGAAATTTGGACTGTCAGATCTAAGTCTAGATCTGACAGCTGTGGATGGGTTTCCCGGAGTGGCAAAAACAAATTGGGTAACGCTGGACAAGTCCTTCTGGAATGGCAAAGGACAGACCAGAACTTCAAACGACTTGTACCTCCGAAGCGGCATCGAACAAATCCAAATAACTTGTTTTCCTGGAGCGACAAAAACAAACTGCATATCCTTCTGTAGTGGCAATGAACAGACCAGATAAATTGCTTTCCCGGAGTGGTGAAAATAGAATGACTTATCTTTTCGAAGTGGCAATGGACAGACGAGATAACTTGCTTTCTCGAAGTGATGAAAACAAATGGCATATCCCTCCGAAGTGGCAATGGACAGACCAGATAACTTGCTTTCTGGGAGTGGCAAAAACAAAATGGCACATCCTTCCGAAGTGGAAATGGACATACCAGATGACTTGCTTTCCCGGAGTGGCAAAAACAAAATTGCATATCCTTCCAAAGTGGCAATGGACAAACCAGATAACTTGATTTCTCGGAGTGGTGAAAACAAAATGGCCTATCCTTCTGAAGTGGCAATGGACAAACCAGATAACTTGCTTTCCTGGAGTGGCGAAAACAAAATGGCACATCCTTCTGAAGTGGCAATGGACAGACCACATAACTTGTTTTCCCGAAGTGGCAAATATAGAATGGCATATCCCTCCGAAGTGGCAATGGACAGACTAGATAACTTGCTTTCCCAGAGTGGCGAAAACAAAATGGCATATACTTCCGAAGTGGCGATGGACAAACTAGATAACTTGCTTTCTCGGAGTGGCGAAAACAAAATGTCATATCCTTCCGAAGTGGCAATAGACAGACTAGATAACTTGTTTTCCCGAAGTGGTGAAAACAGAATGGCATATCCCCAGAAGTGGCAATGGACGACCAGATAACTTGCTTTCCCGAATTGGTGAAAACAAAATGGCATATCCTTCCGAAGTGGCAATGGACAGACCAAATAACTTGCTTTCTTGAAGTGGCGAAAACAAAATGACATATCCTTCCAAAGTGGAAATGGACAAACCAGATAACTGTCTCCAAATAAAGGTGTCCATTCCCTATGAGCCTGAACTGATAGGCTTTTTGACTTTCCTGTCCGAAAATTCTTGAGCTATAGGTATTTGCCTGATTTGCTTCTGAAATCCTGATATTACGAGTCTAAAATTCCTTGCTCCCAGTCCCTTTCGTGTTTTCACTTTGTAGTTTACTCCTCTTCTCAGAAAATACCCGATCTAATAATTAAATACCTGTAACAGATTAAATGCTATGATAGAATGGGTTAGTATGCTCCTAACTTAGGGACATCTAACTAAGGATAATGCATGAGTGGATTCATTTTTTATAGATGTTGGGGATAAACCCTTGCTTTCTGGTTGAGCTCCCCTAGCTTCCATGGGCCCTTTTTGTCTTTGGCAGATTCTTCATCTTTTGCCCCTTCTTGAAAAGGTGCTGCTCATTTACATTGGTCAGAACAAAATCTATCAATTCGGGATCATTGTCCCTGCTTCACTTGGGCTTAAATGTTGCCTCCTCAATGATTTATCATAACGAGTATTTCTTATCTTTAGCATTATAACGAACACATGCCCCCACATCTCAAACTTTTCCTACTTCTATGAGGTCCAGTCTTTACAAAGTATTATCTTTACCTCTACTGGATCTTTCTCCCTTGTTTCCTCTTGAAAGGATTGATGACTTGCCTCGGTCAGAATCGAATCTATCATTCGTTGAAGTCCAAATTCATAACATCACACTTACTTGACTGTTATCTATTCTATGACTCTCTGTGATGAGCCTCATTCTATCTCAGTATGGGGATGAACACATGCCCTAAAAGCTTCTAAGCTTTTCGTACTTCGATATGGTCTCATTTTCTATTTTCTGAACCAAACAAAGTATTTCTTCTTTCTTTACTGAATCTTCAACTTTCGTCTCATTCTAAAAGACAATTACTATCTCTTCCAAAACTCTCCATAACAAGCCTTTTTCTATCTTAATGTTGGGGTGAACACCGTGCCCCCAAGTCCCCAAATATTCTTTTTTATAAGGTCCCAAATCTTCATTATTCTGAGCCATACAAAATGTTACAACAGAAAGTTAATTCAAATCTCTGAATTGTTTGGCATTATTCTCATTGATAAATTGGTTCTCCATGTTAAGCCAATCATGTAACTCCTTGACCTTGGTAGCGCCTCGTCTCACCTCTGGGTTTAATGTTGTTTTACCCTTGACCCATCGGCATGGCCTTTCTCCTATCTCGATGTTGGGCTAAAAACATGCCCCCTTAAATCTCCTAACTTTCATTTCTTTAGCAAGACTCAATCTTCATTTTGCTGATCTAATCAAGACATTATAACAAATATTCATTTTGAGTCGTTAAACTGTGCCGCGCATTGAGTCGTGCTTTTATTCTCTTCAAACTCACTGACAGGTTTTGCATTAGGTCTACCATATACATCATTGACCTAAAACTCTATCCCAGAAGCCATGCAGAAGGTCAACTTTTTTCTTTCTGGATCTTGGTAATAACTTATCTCGTCTTCGGGTTTGGCTGTTATTTCTTTTGCCTCTGATCCAACGGGATGATTTTCCTTCTATCTCAACCGCAGGCCAAAAATATGCCCCCCTAAGTCTCAAAATTTCATTTCTTCAATAAGATTAAATCTTCATTCTCTTAAACCAATCAAGGCATCGCGACATACACTCACTTTGAGTCTTTGAACCTTGTAGCATACCAAGGCTTTCTATCATTCTTTTCTGTCCTTGAATTCTAAATTTTATTCTTGGAACAACACAAAGAAACCCAATTCTTACTATTTCTCTCTCCCTTCTTTTATTTTTCTTTCCCCTATTTTCTCTCCCTTTTTTTCTTTTTCTCTCTTTTTTTATGTTAATTTGCTTAATTGATATTTCAGCAAAAGGATATTTTTTGGATTCATATACAAAATCAAAATCAATAGAAAAAAAGAATAGAATACCTTGGATATCCAATGCAAGAGCATCTTAGATCCAGCCCATCGGTAATCAATAGCTTGCCTTTGAATGTTGTGGCGATATTCAAAGTTGTGAAATTCCTCCCATATTGCTCATTTCATCCTCATGATTATGGTATTTGCTTGATCTACTCGAAAACTAATCTTTCTAGTTCTCATTATTTTCTACGAAATATGTTACGATTTTTGAATTAGTTTAACACATTGAGTGTAAAAAAATCAGTCTGAGAATTTTAATACAAGTATATTCTTCTAATTATAATATCGTATCAGTGCCTTTAAAGAGTCATCTCTGACGCTAGGGTATTGAATAGGTGAAGCATAGCTCCTTATTAGGTTTGTTCTCCCCCCACAGCTCCATCAGGATGCTCCGAGACTTATTTGATTGTTCATTCATTTCTTAATTTTAAAATTTTTCTTTCTTCTCAGGAATTCAACTCATCACAGTCCTTTGTTTCAAGAATAATGATGGAGCATACAATAATACCCCGAGTTACTCGGCATAGTCATGATTTGAAAATTTACTTATGCAGCCAAGGCTTTGGACTCAATTAGAGTCAATGGAGAAAAGCATCCTTATTTAGCATTTTTGCTATAGCGGAGCACCCTTTTAATTTTAATTTCTCTTTTGAAAACAATTTATTTTCCTTTTTCCTCTTTCTCTTATTAAAAGAATTTTCACATTCTAACAACTTTATTGGACTTTTTAGAAGATTTTCCTATCATCAAACATTATCAAAGGAGTAGTAGTCTTACACGTCATGCTTTACCGACCAGAATAGACTGAGCAGGAAATTATACTTTATCGTGATCACAACATTCAACTGATCATTTATTAGAATCAATGCCACATCATGCACGTGATATTCGGGGATCTACAAGAGTAAGAAAGAATATAGACATATATATTTACTTAAAAGATGCATCATTTCATTGAAACGAAAACAAAGCAAACATAACATAAGCCTTAACAAGATCCTTGCTACTTTCGGGAAAACAGTAGAAAAGTTAATGACAGACATAAAAGGAAAACAAGAAAAACATGCGAGAAAAAGTGAAAAAGGTGACACCTAAAGACATGGATAGGATTCACTAGAGATCTTCGGACATTGCAACACTGGTCAATCACCCTGAATCTTTTCCCAAAAACTCGACCCCTTTGTTGATCTTAAGTCCCCCATTCTCAAAAGAAAGTATTCCTTTCGTAATAAGTTCATAGATCTTGTCTTTCAAAAACACACACTCTTTCGTTATGTGGCCAAGATCACCTTGATGATATCCACATGGGACCTTGGTACCAAACAAATTAGGATTGAAATAAGCATTTTGCTTTATGGGAAGCGGCCTCGAGAGTTTGTTCTGAACTAACAGGGGTAGTAGCTCAAAATTTGACATCGGGAATAATATCTTCGTCCTCTTGTTACTCTCTTTTGTATATTTGTTATGCCTTTTAGCCTTTATTGCCCCCATTTTCCTTAAACGTAATTCCATTTCTTTAAGAACGTCATTATCCTCAAGAATTGTCACTTTCATGGACTCTTCTAAAATTGTTCCTGATTTCTCAAGCGGGTTCAGAAAACGCTTTCTATGGGATAGTTGGAGTCATGATAATTGCTGACATTTTCAGATTTTGATTATGTTGGAAATTTTGCTTTATTCGCCTCTTTCATCGTGGTGACATGATTTTTCCCCAATTTCATGGTGCTGGCCACAGTTAGGAAATTAATCTTCAGACTCAGTCCCATTGTCTCAAGCTCTATTACTCCAAGATCTAGAAGATGTTGAACTTTATGCTTAAAACTCACACATTTTTCGAGAGAATGCCATTGAATTTTGGCATGGAATCGCAATGATCTTCCTTTTTGAACCATCTCAAATATGAAGGTGATTGAGCTTTGAGAAAGCATGGTTCAAATAGTCGAGCATCTAGCAACTTTGATAACAACTCTCGGTAGGTAAGAGAAATATGACTAAGTTGATAGGCCTCTACTTTCTTGCCTTTCTCTTGAGAACTGAAAGTTGGATTTGCCCACACCTGAAGAGACTCTTGTGGTTCTACCTCATCTGTTCTTCCATTCATTAGCAAAGACAAATATTCTAAGAGAAAGTTCTCAGTCTCCTCTATCACTAGTTTGGCAGGACATTCAAAGGCGCCGCCACCTATCTCATGCTGTTTGGTGATAGCTTGGTTTTCATCAGATATTGAAAATAATATGTATTGGGAATATAAATGAATAGTTTATGGGATAAATAAAAAAATGAAAAACAATGAATGAAATGAATATGATGTTTGCCATTTGAGAAAGAAATATGGAAAACATCTTTTTCATTGAAAGAAAATAAAGTTGATATAGCTACCCTTTACAAAACATCCCTATTGCTCATGGGCAGAAGCAAATAGGGTTGTTCCAAGCATTACTTTGATTCGGACCTAAAAACCACAAACATGTCTACACAAGTCCAATTGTTGAGCTTTTCCCCCGGGAAGCGTGGGCAGATCTTGGTCAAAGTCTGGTCAGTCTCGTCGTCTTCGGAGATCACATTAACATATATTGCTTCTAAAGCTTCACTAATCAATGCTTCGTTGAGGAACTTCTCACTCTCTTGATTTGCCTGCACTTTCTGTTCAAGGTTCTCTATTATGCCGAACACAAAAATACTCTTCATATCGGAATAAGTCATGGGCCCCATGGAATGTCTTCTCCTCTGAACTGAGCCTTTCTTTATTCTTTTTTTTTTCCATTCTTGTTTTCTTTGCAAAAAGTTGGGCTTATAGTCGAGCCCGAACTGATCATTTTTGTTGATGACACGTTTAGCACGTAAATATCCTTGCAGGTTCTTTCCCAAACCTTTTCCTCTCTTTGCTCCTCTTCCCAAAGTTTCTGACACCACCATCTTAGTATAATTTGATAGCCTAGGGCATAGAATCCTCTTTCCTTCGGCAACGAAAGTAGTATTGAAAAACTCTAAAGCCCTAAAAGAACACTCCACTGCCTCTTCATTGGCCTGAATATACGGTGCATCAAAAGTCACTGAAGCAATAATATCTTGTTTGGCATTAACAGTCACTAGCTTTCATTCAATGACAAACTTTAATTTCTAATGTAGTGATAACGGAACAACACCGGCAGAGTGTATCCATGGCCTTCCCAATAGACAATTATAAGATGGCCGAATTTCTATAACCACAAAGTCGATAGTGTACTCACTAGGGGCAATGAGCAGGGGTACTTCAATTTTCTTGACCATATCCTATTGGGTCCCATCAAATGCTCGTACTGTATTTTGACAAGGTTTCATATGTAAACTATTGATAGTTAGACGTTGCAAAGTAGCTAGAGGCATGATATTCAAAGTGAGTCCATTATCAATAAGCACTCCCGGTAGCACATGCCCTTTGCAATGGGTGGTGATGTTTAGAGCCTTGGTGGACCCCATACCTCCCTCTGGTATTTTGTCATCGTTGAAGGTAATGTAATTCTCTGTGGTAATATGGTTGATTATATAGTCCAACTTGTCGACCGAAATATCACTTGCGACAAACGTTTGGTTCAAGACTTTCAACAATGCTTTACAGTGTTTGTTTAAACTCAACAGGATCAAGTATTAAAATTTGGGCCAGCTATTTCCAGAGTTGCTCCACTACACTGTACTCATTGTGCTTCAAAAATCTCAAAAATTCTTGGTCTTGAGCCTCCATTATCGGCTCATTGATTTTCAGAAGTGGCTCCTCTCTGAATATCTTCTTGGGTTCAGACCTTATTACTTTGTCATTATCTTTTGGCTCTTTTACTGCCTTTAAAGCTTTCAGAGAATAACACCTACCACTCCTTGTAAAATGCCAAACCTTATTTACTATCTCAGGATTAGATTCCATCGACTCCTCTCATTGAGTGGGCTTTACTTCATCATATAACTTCACAATTTCTAGCGAACTTGAGCACCCCGTTATTGAAATATTAGTGGGGTAATTCCATGGGACCATCTGAGTATCCTTGAAAGGAAAGGGTTTTGGAGCAAAAACTACGATCTTGGGAGCCAACTTATGGCCTTCTTCTTGAGGTGTGCTCTCTTCACTTGGTTTGAGGTTAAAGACAAAAGGCCTTCGTACACTATACTTGGCATTTGAACCATCTGACGTGCAAACTTCTAATTCATTCTTTCCCTCTTCTTTCTCAAAGAACTCGATCTCTTTGTTGTCCATCACATTTTGAATAACCTAACGGAACTCTTTACTTCTTTCTCTCGGCCATTAAGGCGTGCCATGCACAACTACTGATAAACCCACCTCAATGGAGACTTCACTTCTGACACATTCACTCTTTCTTTTCTGGTGGATCCGTCTTCCACAGCATTTACACCCTAACCTCCTTGATTCGGTAAGGGATTGTTGGTCGTAATCGGTTCTCCCAACTATAACACTTCGATTTTTATTGTATTATGAACAAAGTTTTTGAATGCTACACAGTTCTCAATTGAATGCCCAGAACATCAGCGTGGTATCCGCAATGTACTTTGCATCATACCACGCAGGGTAAGGTGGGTTAAAAGGGGTAACATGGTAAGGCCGAACAAAATCCACCTTGTACAACTATAAGTACAACACTTTGTGAGTATAACTCTTTCTTGGGCCCCCTATCTTCTCTTCTATTAGAACTTCAGTAATTATTAGTTGTAGCTTGGGGCTAGGAGAATGTGAGGTTCTTAACAGTCTCATAGGTACTCATATTGTTGACCTCATGATCTTTTTTCTTAAACTATTTTTGTGACGAATCCCCTCCATCAATTCTTCTGCTCTAAATGGCCTTTTTGATGCGTTCGCCCGTCATAACCATGTTTACAAAGTTATTGATAGGGTTGCTGATCAAAGGTCATAAAGTGTCACTTTCAATGTGTCTATGAACATCAGAGAAATTGTGTTCTCACAAAGTGAAGGCTGAACTTGTGCTGCCACATCGCTCCGTCGTTGGGCATACTCGCGGAGGCTTTCATTGTGCCTTTGTTCCATACCTTGCAACAAAAGCCGATTGGGGACCATATCAGTTATGTGCTTGTACTGGTCGGTGAAGGATTTGGCTAAATCCTTCCATGACTTAATCTGAGCCCATGTTAACTAATTATACTACCTTGTGGCAGATCGCACCAAGCTATCTTGAAAGCAATGCATTAATAACTTCTCATTGTTGATAAATCCTGTCATCTTCCAACAAAATATGGTTATATAAGCAGTGAGGCAATTTGTCTTGTCAAATTTTTCAAATTTTTGAGTCTTGAATTTATATGAAATCTCCACATCTGGGACCAAACTAAGTTCTCTAGCATTCAACCTATAGAAGCTTTCTACATCCTCATTTGTTCAGAACCTCTCTACAAGATCTTTCTTGGTTTTTTCCAATTGCTTTGAGAATTCTCCCTTTACTTGATTTAATTTTTCAAACTCATCAAAATCTTGGATGTTATCCCAAACATTTTTTGTATTTCTGAAAGTCCCACCCGATTGAGCTTGGATAGAGGCACCGGCCTGATAAGATGAATTCACCCCTTGTGGAGGCTTTGGAGTAGTGTTGATAAAGATCGGGGAGTATGAAGGATCTCCCACGCTCTGAGTGGGATTTTTAGCGGAACCTTTTCCTCTTTGGTCTTCTCCCCGACTAAGTCCCAACATCTGAGATATCTCCTTCATCATATCTTGTTGGGATTTGATAATGGTCTCCCTCAATTCTTGTTGAGTCTGCTCTAATTGTCCGTTGAGATCGGCTTCCAACTTGGCAAAGTTTTCTTCCATTATCCTTGCTTGCAAACAAGTGCGATATGGGTGTGGAATGATTGCAATTAAAAGAGCCAAAATGCATAAATGATAAGTCTTTTAATTAATTTCAATAATTAAAAAAAATGTAAATAAATGTGATATGCATGAATGTAAAGAACAACACTGATTCTGGCAAACATCCTCATTAAACAACTTGCATTGATGGAAACATTGTTTCATTACAATAACTAAAGAAATTCCACTACACATATGGTCCCAAACTAGCGCCTAGGTCAACGATCTCCCTTAGGACCCAAAAAAGCCTTTGCACTTCCTCAGACTCATCCCCCACGCATTCCTGAAGTTTGGTAGCATCTTTCACTAGGAACTAAAGCTTTCGAGCAACTCCTTGCATTTGACTCATCAAGTGTGCTAACTTTTGATATTGTTTCCAAATAGTATAAGCGACAAACCAAAGTCGTTCCTTTGTCGGCATCTAATGTACTTGAAATGTTCCTCCAAAGCTTGTTAGTTAATCTTTGAGTTGTTGATCCTCGATCTCTAACTCCCCGATCCAAACTTTCAAGGCTTGGTTTTCTGAACTACTAGCTTCTAACTTTTTGGTGGAGCCCTTGTGCTTGAGGAGAGATATTTCCAACCATTTTACTTGAGCCCTCAATTCATCATTTTGGCATTGTTTATTGTCAAGCTGTTCTGAATAGAAAACCCATAAATTCTCCAGCTTTTTTGTCACAGCAAACACTTGGCCTTTATGCTCGTATTACTTCATCTTATAAGTCTCGACTCTTGCCTTCTCTTCTTTAAGCCTAAGCTCCATACCTTTGTTTGGGCCACCATCATCGACTCTCTTGTTCTTTCTGAGCCTTTGTAGCTTTCAAATTTCTTCATTCTCCTACTTAAGCTTAAGTTCTAACTTATCATTCTTCTTTTGCAAACCTTTAATTTCTCCTTCGAGCTTTGTCTTATCTAACTCAAAATTGAACCTTTCTTGATCGGCTTTCCCTTCGAGCTCAATAGACCTCTTTTGTTCTTCTTCGAGTTGCTTTCTCATCGAATCGGTCTCGGTGGGAAGCGTAGCCAACCTTTCTTCAACAGACCTCATCCCATCGAGATTTATCTTGGGAATGTTGTCATTGATGCGATGGAACCGCCATACTCCATATTCAGGAGTCATCATGTACGGGGCACTCACAATCTTGACCCTTCTTGCCTAGGTTTTGGAAGACACCGAACCATACTTCTTCAGATCTACCCATTGG
The DNA here is from genome assembly GCA_019671005.1 of Hibiscus mutabilis. Lineage (NCBI taxonomy): Eukaryota > Viridiplantae > Streptophyta > Magnoliopsida > Malvales > Malvaceae > Hibiscus > Hibiscus mutabilis. Next base: position 19,623,074 of record CM033729.1, on the reverse strand, counting down.
CCAATCTTCTTTTTGTAGAAACTCCTCTAATGGTGAGAATTTACTGTCAAAAATAGGTCTTGAAAAATGGACGTTTGACCAAAGATGACTGTGAAACCAAACTATCAATAACTAAAGGCATCCTCAGAAATGAACCCCACCATATCTTCTACAAAACCTCAAATACTGGAAAGTTTCCGCTAAAATTATAGGTACTGGGTTGGTCTTCCCACTCAAGCGACCAAACAAATCTAATATCGATGGGTCGATGAATCCCAAAGCCTTTGGAAATAAAACCAACACATAGATCAATAGTGTGAAGAGATCTCTCTGGACTCGACCCGTCGGATGCAGTGAAGCCAAGGCTAATTTCGTCCCACTTGAGGTACTCTTTCTTGTTCCATGTTGTAACTTAATTTTCGACAAAAGATGGGAAAGCATCTGAGAACCTACCTAGTTTGGCCCGGAACGACCTGTTCTTATTTGGTTTATAATAAACACGATTCTCATCGATCTTCTTACAATTCAAAAAAGGCTAGATATTCTTCAATTGTCGGGGTTAAGTCAATATTACCAATTGTGAAGCAACTATAGGCCGAATTCCAAAATCTCACTGGCTCTAAAGTAATAGCTAATCAATTAGGACATCTAACAAGTTGCAATGTCACCATATTCACTTTGAAAGCGTTTCTCATCTCATAATCCCAACTGTGCCAAACTGATCTCAACCCGGATACATTATTATACTCCGTGTTCATGAAAGTCTCGGCTAACATTTCTAACCTAAACCCGGCGGAAATACTATCCCTATCATGTAGCTATTCTTCCCCTAACCACACATGTAATTTGAAATTCTTTTCGTCATTGCTACAAACCAAGTCTCCCATTGATCAAGTTTTTAACTTCAGACTATTTCCATATCAGTGTTTTCTTTATGATATGACAAGATATACAAAACAAAAATACAAAATAGAAAAAGAAAGAAAACAAAAAGAACTATGTTATTAATGGAATAAATGAACAAATAATAAATCTGAAACTTAAGGATAAAAAAATGAACAACAAAAAACAAATTAGGTAAATGGCAAACAATATGGCAAGAAAAGGAAAACCCTAACCGCATGAATTCTAGTTCAATATGGTTATGGCTCTAATTGTGGTGGGCTTCCTAAATTCTCACACATGGATTTAGTTCTAAAGAGGGTACCCGGACCTATCTTATTACCTACTAAGGCAACTAGAACCCCAATTCTGGCTCATTATAGGCTTGTGAATTGGATTCAGTTCGAGGGAAAGCGCGACCTAGTGACGGGAGAGCTGCTCACGCGTCAAAAGGCATGGATTTTCAAAGTGAATTACTGACCCGTGGAAGGATACTCACGTGGGTATGTGGCGTTTCACTCTCACTCAAAGGACAGAGCTCAGGTATAGAGTTGGATGATAATGATGCAACACATGCCGTTGATTCCTTAGAAATTAAATGAGCAATTAATTCAAAACTGCCAATTATCAAAGCTCATATAATTAAAATCATATCTTCAAGAAAGAACAACCTGATTAAAGTCAATTTAAATTTCAATGTTTATATCATTAAAAGCAACATATATTTTCTTGGCTTAACTATCTTTTTTTGTTTTGTAAAAATAAAAAAATTCGTCTCTAGTGGAGTCGCCAACTGTAACGACCTTTTTTTCTCTTGAAAAATCAAGATCGCTAAAAAACAACGTAGACCAATTTTTCTTTTTTTTTTTGGAAAATGTTTTAAAAAGTTGGGAAGTCCTTTAAAAAGTTGTGTTTTGGAAAATAAAAGACTTGGAGTCGCCACCGGCCACTTAGGTAGGCCAGACACCATAAAACCAGAGATTCTTTCGAAAATGGGTTCGGGAGTTGGTTACGTGTAGGGAAGGATTAGCACCTCCATCACGCTCGAAATTCGGTACCAAAATATATGTTGCTTTTAATTGATGGAAATTATTGAAATTTAAATCGAATTTAATTGAGTATTCTTAATTGGATACGGGCTTTAATTAAACGGGCTTTTTTTCAAATTAGTAGGCTTGAATTAATTTAATATTTAATTAATAAGGTTGACGATACATCGGACCATAGATTAAATCGACATTAAATAAGCCTGACAACCGAGTTAATTTATGGTTCGAATTTCGTACATCACCTTTATGCATGATGCAAGCATGTAAAAATGATGTCATGAATTATCACCTTTTAACTCAAATTAAGGTTTACCTTTGAATGGTAAAAATTAATTCGAATATTTGGTCAGCATCCATTGAGTCAGGACTATTACGACACAAATATCAGAATTAATAAATACTTCCTTTTTATAGTTTAAGCCAATTAATTAGTAACATGTTCAATTAAAATAATTACGGTCTAATGAATGATAGTTAAAATGCATGGCATAGAATTGCATAAATAAAACCTAAGCCCACTAAAGTCCTACCCTAAAAGGCCCAAATTATGGAAAGTTAATTAGTGATCTAATTATTAACTAGGTCAGCCTAATATTAACCCTAAATTAATTAAATCATAAAATCTAGAAAACCCTAACACTTTATGGATTATCTTGAATCAAAATAATTAATTTTAAACTTGTATCCCATTAAGCCAATGATACTACTTAAATGAGTGAAATTAATGATTATGATTTTAATCATGTTTCTGTCGATGTTAAATGTCAATTTTAATCTAAAAATAATTAAGAGATAATAAATTAATTTAGTTAATTTAACATTCATCCAAATAAGCTAAGGACAAATTTGAATTAATTAAATTAATTTGAACCTAAATCTAACTAAAGGTTTCAACTAACATTACCTAAATTCAATTTAATTAATTTAAACTTACACCCTAATAAGCCAAGGGTATAATTTAAACTAATTAAAATAAATATATAAAACCTAAAACTAATCCTAAAAAGCCTACCACTAAACATGAACTAAGCAAGGCGCACCCGAAAAAAAGTAATAAATTAAACAAGAAAATAAGAAATCATAAATAAGGGCAAAATTAAGTTTACAAAATTAAATGCTAAAAATTAAACGTGCAATGCAATAGTGGGTAAAATAAAATAAAACAAAAAACAGTGGTTAAAATTGTAAATGACCCACTGAGAAAGGGCCAGATTAAAACCAATTTGAAAATCTTGGGATCAAAATGGGTATTTTTCCTTTGAAAACAAATTTAAAATTAAATGGGGGCCAGATTAAAAACTGAAATAGAACTACAAGGACCCAAAGCGTGGTTTTAAAAGGCGGAAGAGTTGGGCGGATAATAACTCGACGCGGAGGGATTTATGAAACAAATAAAACTTTTCTTAAAATTTTATGAGTATAAAACTCATTTTAAAAACTCTCAGCCCCATTTTTCATTTTTAAAGAAAATCCCCCAAAATGCTCTCTAGAGCTAAAATGAACACCGCCACTACGTTCATCTGAATTTGAAAAAAACAGATTTTGGCCGCTTGTCGCAGTACCGGGCACCAAGAAACCTTTGTCAGGCGCCGTTCGCCAACGCTAGCGGACCTTAAGAAAAAGCCCAAACACCCTCATTTCCCCTTTAAAAACATATCCAAGCCTCGATCTTTCAAAACAACCCTCATTTTTGCTTAAAACATGAAAAACAAAACATTTTATCCCTTTTTGAAAATAGAAACCTTTTCCATTCGGTTTAAAACCTTAGCCTCCAACTTCTCACAGGCTCACCATAGACGACCTCCAAATGAAGGCCAGACGATTTATTGACGATGAGAAGACGTCCCGAAAGGTAACAAATCAAATCCTAATCTTATTTTTTTACTATGCATGCAATGAAAATTGTAAAAAAGGGTACCTCAAACTCTTTTCTTTCTCTATTGATTTCTAAAAATTCCCCCAATTCTCGATTAGGGTTACATTGTTATTAGGCTCCTCTATATATAGCCTTTAGAAATTAAATGAATTAAAATAAAGGAAAATAACATCTAAAATCACTATTGGTTGCTCTGTTAATTCTTGGCCGGATTCATGCTATGATCTGCAAATGCTGGCTCTGAATATGTTGGTTGTTTTTATTTGCATGCCCCTTCATGACACTGTTGCTTCTGGTGCCTTGGTAAATTTTTTGGCTCTTATATGTGAGGGCTAGAGCTGAGGGGACCAGCAAGGGTGAGGCCAACGTGGAAGATGGAGGAGACAAGGGGACCAGTTGTGGAGCTGAAAGGTCTTGGGTGATCTAGACAGTTGCGCTTGGGAGCCATTCGCGCGTGTGAAGGAAATGGTTGATCGCGTGTGGGCGCGTGGTGTAAGCTGAAGAGCCAGCCTTGGTGGCATCGGTACCTTTACGTCAATTCTTGATCTAACGGTGGAGATGGGGCTGCCCAGAAGCCAAAGGATGAATTAGGGTAGATTAAAATTAGGGTTTTTTGGGTTGTTTAATTATTTGGGCTCTGAAAATGGGCCAGACATGTAATAATAATTTTTTTTTTGGGTTTTAGAAATTGTAAATGTGTTTTATAATATTGATAAACTTGGACTTTAAATATTTAATATATATTAATTTTTTTGGTTTTAATTTTTGTTTTAGAATAATAATATAACTATAATAATAATAACTAAGCATGATAATAAATAGTACCGTATACTAAGGATAATAATGTGATACATGTTACTACTATCACCTTAAAACTTAAAACATGAAAAGCTAAAAACTAATAATGATTAATAGTAATAATAAAGAAATAATAATACTAGTAATAGTTTTTTTTTGTTTCTGCTTTTTTTTAGTTTTAATGATGATCATAAACATACTTATTAGTAATATAATAATAATAATATATAATATAATAATAATAACCCATTAACAAAATAGATAAAATAAATAAACAAAGCCCTTTATTGCAAATATTAACAAAATGTAAAATGGGTTAACACCCTGGATAAAATTAGTGATTACATGACACTACATTCAGGTTACCTCTAACCTGGCCCATAAAATTTAGTTCAATTTAAAAGCCCAAGTTTAGCCATAAACCATCATTTAAAACAACTAAATAAAAGTCTCATAATAGTTTCAAATCAAAATACAAAAGGGAGCTCCTTAAGAATTAAACACTGTATATCAAAATAAGGTAATAATAGAGTTAAAGACGAACTACAATAAGGTCCTATGGATACATAGCCCAACAACTAAAATCAAGTTACTGTACTTGAGTTGATTCGGTGTTGGGAAATCCTCGCCGATGTGCTTCCTAAGCTAGTGACCTGTCAACCTACGCACATAAACAACAAAACCAGCTAACAAAGCTTAGTGGTACATGTCTACGCTACAATACTTCATGATGTTCATAAAAGTAAGCATGCAATGTATAAGCAAAGACTGCATGGCGTAAAAAGCAAAGGAGTTGATATCGAAACCATTTTAACCGGTAAAATAGCTCGGACAATTTATTTTGGAAATTATGGCTTTTCTGTTAAATTTTGATTTTGAAAAGATTTAGAGTCGCCATCAGCCACTTTGGTAGACTGGAATCCATAAAAAGACAACTAGAGATTCCTTTTTTTTAAATTAGGGTTCGAAAGTCGATTACGTGTGAGGAAGGACAAGCACCCCCACAAACGCCCGATATCGGTACCTTTAATTATGTATGGCATATTGGCATTTTGGAATAACAATTCGAATTTAATTTGATCATTAATTAATAAATGTGTTTATCTTTCAAAAGCAAATATTCTTTTTATAAGGAAATATATTTTTGCTTCAAATATAAATTGGAAACACCCCTATACACTCAGGGCACCTCTATTCATATTCCAAAAATATATCTCAAATACAAAAAAAAAATTATGCATGATTAATTATGCTGTAGTTTATTTTAAGTACTATTATAAAGAGGCTCTAATTTAATTTATGTGTTATTTAATCTATGAATATTATTTAATTTCAAAGTTTTTATGACATTACACTCAATTACTATTGATCACCATCCATATTTAAACCCCAAAACTATAGATGATATTCTCCTACTAATTAATTATTCTAATTATTTAAAGTTTTAATCTTATTAGGACTCTAATGAATTAAATTAATTATTTATCATTTTTCTAGGATTTTAATGAATATCGAGTATTCTATTTAATATCTCATGTTGAACAACATCCCATTACGTTAGGACATCATTCAAATTTGAAACTCCAAAATTTTCCACTCAATACTCACTAGTTTTCTATAATTATCTACCTAATTGAAATTATTAAAGGCCTAATAAGTACCTAAACTAAGGCACTAATATACTAATTAAATCTAGGTGTTTAAAGTCTCCTAAAACGTTACATGCATTCTGTTAACTCCTCAAAAGTGCTGGTTTTTATGCTTATTTCACAATGCTTTTGCTCGTCCTTGAGTATACATGTTTGCATTTAGTTGTTAAAATCATGCATTTGTATAAAGAGTTAGGAGTTGTTCTTTTGCCAGTGTGAAGGGTTGTTTTTCCTGGTATTGATGCAGATCAGAGGCAGACAGACATGGCAAAGCAGCGCAGGAGCAGAAAATAGGAAAAGAAGAAGAGAATTGCTGAGTCGCAATTGGCGCAGTTGGACCAAAAATTGCCAAGCTCAATTGGCAAAGGATTGAACTCCGAAGCTCGGTCAAAGTAGCCGTTGAACCAAGTACACGTCAGCCCTAAAATTCAAAAGGAAGATAAGATGATAGCGAGCCTATCTTGGTGTTTATCCGATTTTTCAAATTTTAAACCCAACCTAAGGTTTCCACACACACCTATTTAAAGAGAGTTGATCGATGAGCAAAGGGAGAGAATCGGGAGGCTGCACCGTGGTGAAAGAGGAAGCTAGAGGCTATGTGGTTTGACCATCTTAGACCGAGAGCTCTAGAGCAATTGAAGGGTTGCATCGATGGACCTCTTTCTTTGTCTATTCTCTTAGTTTAAATTTTATTTGAAAGATGAAGTTGAGATACGATGATACTTTATGGATGGAACCCCAAACCATAAACTAAGTTTTTACAGTTGGTTGGAGATGTTTGCGATTATCGCTCAATTTATGTTTGGTATTTAATAATTTAAATGCCTTGGCATTATTGTCTATCTGCTCACTTCATTTCCTTAAATTTTTTGACATACGACAGTTGGCATTGTATGCTTATTATGCCTTAATATCTTAACAAACTTAAGGGGTAACATTAAGTTGCCAGGTACTTAGGAGAGAAACTTCGACATAAGATGTTCAAGTAGATGAGCTTACTTCGAGAGTGAATCTACCCCTTAGGGATAACGATTGACACTTAATCGAGTTAATTATTGAAAAGCTTCACTATAGATATATAGGGGTTTTATCGTGGTTAACTTAGGGTATTGCCATCGACAAAGGCCATAACTATTTTTAAATCTACTCGGCAATAAATCCAAGGCAAGACATTATTATAAGCTGGCATAGTTAGCGTGAAATCTAGGCATCCCTTACCAACGCTTATCATTCATTTGAATACTTTTTCGTTTGCCAAATTGTTTCCACGTTTATTACTTTGTTTTAGCTATCTTTGAAATCATTTTCAAGCACTCTTGTTCCCATCTAACAAGTAATTTTTGAGCAATTAAGTTCTTGCTCAATCCTTGTAGATTTGTTACTCAGCTTACTGTTGTATTACTTTCTGACCATGTATACTTGCACGTAAGAAGACGTATCCTTGACATTTTTTCTGGCACTTTTAAAATAAATATATAATCTTTTCCAAGGAGTCGACACATACATTAATTAAACAAAATAATTAATAATATATGCAAATAAATAGATGATTCAATTTAAAGGGACCAAATTGAAGAAATTAAAAGCTTAAAACTAATTTTATTTCATTTAGGGACTGAATTGAATATAAAGCAAAGTTTGGGGGTGAAAACTATAAGGATCTAGAAAGAAGGGCACAGGTCATTTAAGCTGACCCAGTTGAAACATGCGGCTCATTTAACTCAGACCCAAAACACAATGTTTTGTTGTGGCTATATAAATCCTTGTTTTCCCAAATTTTAGCCCTTTCTTTTATTGATCCCTCTCTCATTGGACCCACCATCTCTCCCTCTCCAAACTCTCCTTCCCACAAACTTGTAAAAACCCATAAAATAAGATTAATACCCCTCTGTTCTTGTGTGTTCATCATATGTTCTTCATTCTCATGAAGAATAAGATGTACACGGCCTTCAGGCGCCATGCTAGCCACCACATCAATCCATCATGGCCACTCTCCAATTGCCCCTAATCATTCATCGACCACTGCTCCCAAATTCTGACCACTGTCTACCCTCGGCCAGCCATCGCGAAGCGATTTCCATCTGCCATGCCAGAACCCTAAAGTCCAAAAAATCCTATTTTCCCTCCTAAACCCTAAAACTAGCCCCAATCAATTAAGATCTCCCATATTCTCCCAACCTAAGGCCTAAAACTACCCATCCCATGCCCATTTTCAACTCCATCGCAACTAGAAAACTCTGCCGATCAAAGATAAGCTCCAATTCAAGCCTTATTTAACTTTCCCTTTTATTTTCTTTTTTACATGCAAGTTACTAATTTTTTGTTATGTTTTGCAGGAATCGGAGAAAGATGAGAAGGATTTTAACCTTCTCAGTTTCAAAAAAGATAGTTTGATCCTTTTTTCTGATGATGATTTTCACCTCTGACATCTTCTATTGATGATTGAACTCTGGTGACCCTTCAAATTCTAGCAAGTTCAAATTCTCGAGGTAACTTTCTCTCTCCCTACAATTGCCCCTTTTAATTATAGTAATTGTTTATTTCATTATTTTTCATTAATTTCTTGATTTTTTCTCTCTCCATATTTATAGGGCTGTTAGGTGTTGATGTTATGGTGATGTTACAATGATGACGACACAGCTAGCTGGCTCTAGCTGTCGAATAAAGAACACAATTCTTGTCCTTCAATATGGAGCAATAAGGGGCTACCACATGGCATTTTGGGTGGGAAAATTAAATCATCAGATTCGATTTATGTTTGTTGGCATGGCAATTAGTTGTAAATATGTTGTTGAAAGCTAAAAAATGTAATAAAATTGGATTTGGGCTTTGTAATTAAAACTGGGCTTTGAGTGTTTGTATATATAAATGACGCTTGGATAGTAAATTGTATTTGAGTTTATTATATATGGGGTTATTTATTTATTAAAAGAAATATAGTGTGCATATATGTATATATGATTATACCTGAATAAAATTTGGGTATTACAAATGCCCCTCTTTTCTTATTGATGTAGAATAGGAATTGGGCAAAGATTGAAAAGACACGAATTTTGTCCGCCTGTCGGTTGCTTCTTTGAGCTGCAAGTTCTCCTCGTTACGAACCTCTGCTCGTGCTTCCCCTTTAGAAAGCTTGAGCAAGTTCTTCTCATTATGAACTTCCAATCCTTCTGCCAAGGCCAAACCAAAGTCTGAACCAGTTCTTCTCATTATGGATAACTCATTCTTATAAAAAAATGTTGATCCATGAGCTCTTTCTCATTATGAACTCCCGACCTTTTTCTTCTTCTTACGAAAAACATGAACAAGTTCTCATTATGAACATTTCATCTTTCTTTTGAATATTTTGTATCTTCTTCCTTAGAAAGCTTGAACAAGTTCCTATCATTATGAACTATCCATCTTTCCTAGAGTTGTTGTTCCACTTTTCTCTGCAAAAAAGTTTGAACAACGAGTTCTTCTCATTATAAAATCCTCGTTCTTTGTTGGAAATGTTGATCCACCTCTCTGTAATGTGTTGAACAAACAAGTTCTTCTGCAATGTTGGTGAAGTTTGAAACAATCTAATTCTTCATTCTTCTAAAATGTCGGTGATCAGTGAATAATTATCACACAAACTATGCAATTATACACAGCTGATGCAAGTATAGTTAACAACTAGATCCTGCTAGATATCGATCCAACAAGGATAGGCATTTAGTTGTGTTCTGATGTTATTACAAGCAATTCTAAAAATAAGATGGTTGTGAGTGTAATTGTGGATGTAATGGAAGAATAAAGGATTGAATATAAGATCGATTATGAAAGCAAAGAGTAAAAATTTAATGAAGGTAAAAGAAATATCAAGCAAAGATCTAGATCACCTCTGCTCAACTTGGTAGATTACCATTTGCAACAAGGCAACAACATATGATGTTTCATTTAACAAATTAAATAATAAGCTCGCTTACTAACTTCCATTTAACTCTCAATTGATGACTCAAATATGTAGATTAATCACAACTCTCGTTGTTCGTCAAAATTACACATCCTCAAACAAGTGGATCAACTCTCGTTGTATCCTATTCAACTCTTGTTGTAATGGCTTGTTAATTTGAATTGTCACTGCATCTCTCAATGTCAGTGATGATGTTAATAACTCTCATGCAAACAAAGCTCAAATGCAATAATTGAAATATGAAGAAAGCTAATAAGATTGTATTGAACTTTAAATCCAATTTAAACAAGTTCATAACAAGCTAAAAAGGTAAACCACCGACAATTAACAGAAGAAATATAATAAAGCTTCAATAATCATCTATCTCTAGAAAGATTTAAAGAAGATAAACATATTCCTCATTGTTTTAGCACATGGATCTGATTTCTCAAAGGTTCTTGCCTCGTCTCGCCTTGGTTCTCCAAAAAGAAAGCTTAAGCCGCCATAGGAGGAGAGCTTCGAAAGGTTGAACATGATAGAAAATGATAATCGTGGGAGTGGTATTTCTCTCTCCTCCAAAAGTATTGATATCTCTTCAAAGAGCATGTTTCCCCCTTTATTTGTAGATTAAATTGTCCCCACATTAGCATTTTATGCATTCATATTTGCATTTTTGTTTATTATTTTAATTTTGTTTAGCTCATGTCATAATTGCTCTTATTATACAACTTTCTGCCTTTTTGTTGCATTGTCGATGTATTTCTAATGTCCAGACTGCCAAAAGATAAGGACGATTGCCACTGTAGCCATATTCGACACTACAGCGGCCAGCTGTCCAGACTGCCAAAAGATAAGGACGACTCTACCATCTGGATTATTTTTTATAACATAATTTTTATGGCAGACTTCATCTAAAGTGTAACGACCTGGGTTTCAAAACTCTAGTGTCAGTTTGCCCGAGGCATGAGCCTCGCGCTTGGGCCAAGATGTTAGGCATTTGGGAGCCCTATTGGGCTTACCCTTGTTGTTGGGCTCAATTGTTTATTGTGGGTTTGGGTTGGGAAGAGTTGGAGATGGGTAAAGTGGTAAATGCTGATTTGATGAAAAAGAGAGGGAAATGACTTTAATTTTCTGCAAAATGCAGAAAATGGTGAGATCACATGGTTTATTGTCTCTTCCTCTCTTATAAACCTATTTTCCACCCACAACACCACCACCAAAGGTAGAATCTTGAGGCTTAGCTTTGTGAATCACATTTTTCTTGTTCTGGGAAGTTTTATCATCATTCAAGGACCTCTATTTCAATGAGAGTTTGGTTTTAAATGGTGGAGGTTGAGGTTTTGGTGGGGTTTTTCTAGGAAGAATAGGATTGGGAATTTAGGGCTCCAATCTAAGGTTTAAATTATGTTTTTGGTCTCCAAAATCCTCTAGCATTTGTTGTAACATCCTAGTAACTTCTTTTGTAGTGAAAGAGGTTGATGAATCCTCAAAGGAGTAAGGGAAGAATAAGGCTTGAGAATAGGGTATGAAGGCTTAGCTTGCTCCCATAATCAAGGTTAGTACACTACTAACTCCTGTGTGTTTATGGAACTCATAAAAATAGTATATGTTGTATGATTTTGGTGTTTGGGATTTGTGTTGGAATCTTGGATTCTTCAATGATAAAATCCAGATTTGACGTTTATAAACTATAAAATTGGTAGAAAACAATCTAATATGCTTCACATATATGTAGGATTGATTTGTGGCTCCTTGATTGGATTTTTGAATGCTAGAAACAAAGTTCTGGACTCGTATACCGGTACATGATGTACCCATATTGGTACCCGTTAGTGCTAAAACAAGCCATATTGTAAGGGTGTACTGATATGGGCTAATCGCGTATCGATACCCCTATTGTAATTGAAATTCTAGTAGCATTTTGGCGTATTGGTACGCTTGGGGAGTATTTGTACCACTGTTCCATTGGGCGCATGTAACGTCTTCGAGTATTGGTACTCATGGAGGAGTACCGGTACTGAGCATGAATCAGTACAGGTGGGTTGCATAGTGGTACTGGGTACCGATACGTGGGGTGTGCGTATCGGTACAGTGAGGAGATCAAATATTTTGAACCAAAAAGAGTATTGGTACTCAGGAAAAAGTACTGGTATCCTAGTGAGGCATACCAATAACCATGTAGGAGTATCGGTACACACAGAGCAATATGCCCAAGAAATTCGACTTTGAGTTCGTAGGTTCTATAATTTAAGGTAAAGGGCCTAAAAGGTCTCTTAAGGTATAAAATGAATTGTAAAACTGAGATACTAGAATTCGTACCCCGTATATGAATAAAATGATAATAAAATAGGATTAAGCCTTGCGGAAACTATGTAATGTTAAAGCCAAAGATGTAAGGTTCATGTATCGTTATTAAATACTATGTGAATAATTGTTGATGGGATTCGGATGCCGAATGTGCAATCCGAAGCTATGTGATTCTTGTCTACATGTATTTGGGTGCTTGATCCAAGGCTTAGTGGGACTGAATTACACCCGAGTGTGTATTTGGGGGTTCAATTTGAGGCTTGGTGGGATTGAGTCTCTCTCGAGTGTGAGATTCAAGATAGGTGACACCGGGCCACACATTTAAGTTATGCTATGTGAAATGTTGACATGTTGATTGCTATGCTAATTAGGACTCATTGATGCCATGTGTTTAGGCGATTAATGTAGCGCCAATGCTTACCTTATCATATTATCTGCTTCATGTATTTATTTATGATTTACATAAAGCATAGTTGAGTGGAAGTGTATCCACTGAGCTTCGTTAGCTCAACGTTCAGAATCTTTGTTTCCATTCGTAGGTTTTTAGGTGACTTGTGGCTTGAGGAGCACCATCATTTAATAGGTTTCAGCATCGACCTTTGTAGGAGTACAACTCTTAGATGTATTGGGCCATGTATTCATATGACCTATTTGTAAAGTTGTAACACCTATTTGAAAATGAATTTGTATAAGTCGAATGTTTAATTACTTGTTTTAAAAATTGGAGCTCCTAAACTTATTTTGTAAAACCTTTATGTCTTCAATTATCTTGGGATGAATTTGAATGTAGTTAAGGATCTTTATTTGGGCTTGAAAATGAAAGGTTTAATGGAAACAGGTTGGGCCTAAGGCCTAAGTGAAGCATCTAGTTCACGAGTGTTACATTTAGTGGTATTAGAGCCTAGGTTTAGTCAGTTCTAGGAAGTCCCTGGGGAATTTTAAGGTGGTAAATACGTGTCTATTGAATACATTCCCATAAGTCAAAGTCATACTTGGTTTCATGCTGAAATTAATGGTGTAACCTTGTTTCTTGCTATATGCAGAAGAGTTGAGATGCCATAGAGAACAAATAGTCATGATGAGAGTTAGGGTTCTCGTGATAAGCACTATGAGGTGAGAGATCTATTTTCATGGATTCTTGTTTTATAATTGATTCTTTATCTTTGATTTACAAAACCTTATTGAAATCTGTGTTTTTCAAGCTTTAATCAATCAAATGAGGGGGAAAATACACAATAGAGGTAAGGTTTGTTTTCCCCTCTATTGAATGGTTCTTTATTGACATTCTCAAGTATTTGATCCTTGAGTTATGATTTATAATATGATTTTATGTTTTTGTAATGATTAATTGATTTAATTTGGGATTAATTGGTGGAATTGAAGAAGATCCTTACTGGATCTGTTTTTCGGTGTTGAGGACTGATTTTAAACATGTATTGAATGTTTTATAATGTGGATAAGTCGCTTTTAACATTGGAATCCCGAATCTCCATGAATCTTTAATTATTTAGGTTGTTAGATTTGTGTTTTTGAGGTGTTGTGGTGACTGATTAGTTGCTGGGATATAAGGATGATGTAATCCTATCTTTAAGTGTTGATTGATGTTAATGGAAGTGTTAGATTGATAGTCTGTGGCTAGTTTGTGTTTGGAAAAAAGTTAGAAGATGATTTCGGTTATTGTGGATGGGTAATTGTGAAAGAATTGTTGACGTTTGTGAGGAATGTTGATAGAGTGGTTTGAATGCATTGAGATGCATTAATCCTCTATTTTTATGTGGTTAAAACAGGGGTGGCCGGTTCGAAAGCTATCGGTGAAACTTTAGAGGCTTCAGACGCTTGAATTTACATCGATGAATTGAGGTTTTGCGTATCAGTGAGTGAGAATGCAGACTTCAGCTTTGAAATGATTTAAAGGTGGTTTATGGGAGTTTAAACTTAGCTTGAAATATTGGTTTAAAGTCGAAAGTAAGTACAAAGTGGTTTACTCTCTCGGTCGTGCTTTTATGAAATGGTTTTATGAACTTGTTTTGAATTACATGATACCTACTGCTTAAGCATGTATTTAAGTATGTGAGATATTGTTTTTAATCATGAAATGATTAGGGATGTACATGGTAAGTAATCCTTGTAAGTATGTGGAAATACTTGTTGAAAAGCATGATTTGTCGCTTTGGAAAAAAGTTTGGTTTAATGCATATAAAAACAGTGAGGTAAGTGGTTAATTGTGAATTATATTCGCAAGTGACGTGGTTTAAAAATGTTATCGGATATAGTTGGTCGGCTATAGGATTTATAGCCCACTATAAAGAGTCGCATTGTATGTCGAGGGGTTTTCTATGGTGTACCGAATACTCCATCCAAGTACACTAACGATCGAGGGATTATATGGTACTGTAAACTCCCGTTAGTGGATTCAACATCTAACCGAGGGTTGGGACTGGTGTCCCCGTGGGTTGTAAGTTTACCCGGTTATAATGTATCGCGATTGTGATTGTATCACTATTCCGGTTGAGATGGCTTGAAATGTTGTGAAGACACTTGTTGAATCTGTGCATCCAAAGAACTATTTTGTTAAAGGAACTTGGTTAATGATCACTTGTAAGCCAATATAATTGTGCATGTGTCATGTAATGGTTTATGTTGTATAATGTGATTTATACATGTTTACTCTTTAAGCTTTGCTTGTGGTTTGTTATGCATGGGAAGGCTTAAATTGAGTTCTAGCAATGGGATTTGTTGTTGGTTTAATGACACATGTTGCATATGGTTTAATATGCTAGTTTTTGAAAGTGCTAAGTGCATGGTTTTCAAGGAATGATATTTTTAAATGATGATTTAAGTGATGTCTAAAAGATGATTGAAATGAGATTTCAATGTGTTGTTGAGAAATGGTTTTAAATGCATTGATGGTGTGTTGTTTTTGAGCAATCCTCACTAAGCCTAGTGTGATTATGCTCTCTTTGTCCATCAATGCAAAGAATTAAAGATTTGGAGGCGGCGATGAAGCAAGGGATCGTCAAAGACTTGATACTTAGAGTATGTTTTGAAGTGGAATATAAGTAATAAGGGCAATGGGGTTTCCGTTGTTGTTTTGAGAGGTGTTTTGTAAAACTCCCTGTCTGAGCAATGTTGCTTTGTTGCTTTTGGTTTGTAATTGGCCATTATGGATTGTTTGTGGTGATGTTTTAATATTTCATGCTTTGCTTGGCTTCATTTCTAGGAAGCATGCATCTTGATTTATTTTTGAAGTATGATGCCATGAAAGGTTGATGAATCTGTGATGTTTTGTTGTGGTTTGTCTCTTGAATGTGTTGGATTCATGTTAGAAGCATGTTACGGTGTTTTGTTATGTTTGAAAGCATGTTAAACCAGTAAAAGAGAACATTTCAAGTCTAGGCGTATCGGTACGCGTGTCCCAATTTTAGTACGGGTATGCCATTTCAGGCTTAGTGTATCGGAACACGGGCAACAGTTTCAGTACAGGTAAGCCTTTTCAGGCATGGCATTTCGGTACGCGAGGAACCGTTTTGGTACGAGGTATGTGCATTAGGCAGGTTGTATCGATACACGAGGGCACATCAAAATGAGTTTTGGCTACTAGAATTTGGGGGTTGTGAAATAGCAATACCGTACTGATACGCGTGTAAGTGTACCGATACGGCTACCGTTAATTCAGTTATATGGATGTTTTGAAGTTTTCTTTTCTTGCGTTTTGGTCCCTAAATATTGTGGATGCAATTGAATGAGTATGGATGAGTATTTTAAGCTAAATTTCAACATGCATGCATGAAACCTGACTAATTGAAGATTGGTAACATAAAAATGGGAAAAGCTCTTATAATTTTTTTGGAATTGCAATTTGGTCCCTAAATTCCATTTGTACCCCAATTGGATGTCGATTTAATGCCCGATTGAGTTGAGTTTTCACCTGTGGTTAGCATGAACACATAGGATAATAATTTGCATCTAGATAAGATAAAAGGAAAAAATAGAAGCATTTCAAGTTTCCTCTTTACGGTTTACCTTGGTAAATCTAATATAGCTCGCTCAGTTTGGTCTTGTGACTAGGCCGAGTCAAGAGGCTTACATTTGGTGGTATTAGAGCCAAGTTTGTGATCATTGGGAGTTGGTATCGTTGTTATAATGTTGTTGTGAGTTGTAATCTGTTGTTTGCAATGCACGGTGGTTCTGATATACACGTTGATTGCTTTATGCTATGTTGGGGGAAAATTGGGAAACCCATTGCCTTATTATTATAGTTTGAAATGTTTTGGTTTTGAAATGAAACTCTTGTATCCTTGTTTAAGTTGGCCTGATCATTTTGTTTTTGGTAAAATATCATGCCTTAGATATATTTCTAGCATTATAGGACTGAGGAGAGAGTTGTGATCTAGTAAGATTGCTGTTGCCATTGGGCAAGGAGCCGAAGAGGATGTTGTACCTCTTGAGGGGGTGCCGCCGACCCACCTAATCCATTTACGAAAGTGGAGCAAGTACCATATGTGCCAGCTGGGATAGGGATGGGTGACATGGCGTCGTTGATTCAGGCCATGACCGGTGCATTTCAAGCAGCAGTTGTGGGTGTTCATATACCGATACTAATGGTTGGGTAGACGGGTTTTTCGTTAGAGCGTCTTTCCAGTTTGGGTGGAGTCAAATTCCATGGTCTAGCACCAGAGGTTTTTGAGGATAGGTTTGCCAGTATAGAGAGGATATTTCAGATGGGTTGTACGGATGCCCATAAGTTGGGTTTGTTGTGTCCCTGTTAAAGGGAGATGCCTATAGTTGGTGGAACACTGTGACAGTTGAGATGGAATCTGAGGGTATAACCTGGAGTTCTTTTATGAAGCTTTTCAGAAAGGGTACCTAGGGGTCCAATATCTAGAGGAAAGGTACTTGAGAGTTTTTTTAGTACGAGGTGCAATTTGTGAGGTTGAGCTGGTATGCACCTGAGTTGGTTCTTAACGAGCCACAACGACGTGATTGTTTCCACTATGGGCTGGTGCTGGAAGTTAAGACATACATGCTTGCTACTGATTATATGAATTTTGACGTATTGGTTATGCGAGCCAAGGATATAGAGCAGAATCTTGGTTTGGCTTCTAAGTCTTGAGGCTTTAGCTTTGGTAAGAGGGTGGCAGATCCTAGCTTTGGCAGTGGTCAGGCCAAGAGACACCGTGATATGAGGTATCGCCCTGATCAAAGACGCAGTGGAGGTGTCGTTGGGCGTGGTGCGCAGGGGCAGGGTACCCAGGTTAGAGCTCCACATAATACCTGTTGGGTCTGCGGATCAAGTGACCATCTGAGGCGAGATTGCCTACGTTTGGCCAGAGAGGGTCAGGCACCTGCGGATATTGTAGCTAATGCTTGTTGGAGTTGTGGGTCTGGCGACCATCTGAGGCATGATTGTCCTTTGTTAGCTGGAGGTGGGCAGGGTGCTGCACCCGTTGGTACTCCGTAGAGAGGCTGTAATGCCCTGATTTTGGGCCTAGGAGTTTTAGGGAATGGTTTAGTCGGTCCGGTGGACCGAAATTAGATATTAGAGTTGGATTCGGGATTTAAATTGGATTGAATATTTTTTATAAGGGATAAAAATATGGGAAAATAGTCTAAAATATTTATTAATTATATAAATGATTTTGGTGAAAACAATTTTGGAAAAAGAAATTCAAAAATGGGACATTTTGAGTTAGTGACTAAAACACAAAGTTTGCAAAATTGTTTTTAGTGACTGTTTTGAAAATGTGTCACAACTCTGAATCTTTAAGGAGCTAATAATCCAAAAGGGTTTCATTATATTTCTCACTTTAATTAATCATTTTCAATTAATTTTTAAGAGGTATAAATAGTGGAGAGAATTAATTAAACACAATTAAGTTTTTTTTTTAAAAAAATTTCACATAACTAACTTTGTAACTTTTTTCTCTCAAATTCTCTTCAGCCAAACGCATTTCCAGCTTCAATTTCTTTAGGTAAAATTAGGATTCAAAGAGTTTTTGATTTCCAATTGATTTCTAAAGCTTTTACATCAAATACTTATTGTTTCTACCTTGATTTTCATGGTTTTTAAAGCAATTGAGGGGAGAAATCAACGTTGGAGGTAAAGATTCATTCTTCTCCTCTAATGAAAGGTTATTTATTGAAATTCCTAAGTTCTCAATCCATTTTACATGATTTTCATTGGGTTTTGATTAATTAACTCAGATTTATGGTTCAATTGATGGTTTATGATGAAAAATTGAAGAAATTTGTGGTGATCTATTTTTGCTGAGTTAAGGATTGGTATATACCTTGATTTTGATGTTTAATATGATAATGAAGTGAGTTTTGATGATAGAATCCCGGAATCTATTGAATCTCTAGTTTGTTAGATTGGTAGTTAAGAGTTTTTGAGGTGTTGAGGTTAATTTTTGGTTGCTAGAGGTATAAGGTTGTTTTATGTTGTTCTTATGATGTAAATTGATGTTATTTGAAGGTTGAGATTCGTAGTTGTGGAATGGGTTGAGGTTTTTGGTGAATCGATGATGTTTTCGGTTCATACGTTGTGGTGTTGTGGGGGATTATAGTTGGATAAATGTTAATTGATGGTTGTTGTGAGTTTGGATGCATTATAATGCATTGGGTCCTCAGTTGTGATGTGTTTGAAATAGGGGAAGTTAAAAGATCTTATTTTCTTAAAAATATTTTATCGCGTAATTTTTCAACAGATTTCTTTCTTAATTATGGCCATTTTTAATGTATTTTTAAATGGTTTAATAAATGGATTTATGAGGATTTAATTAAAAGATCTTATTTTCTTAAAAATATTTTCTCGCGTAACCACTTTTCTCCAAAACTTTTCTCTCAACTTTTCTCAACAAACAAACTGAGGTTTCTACTTCTAAATATCCAGGATTCAATTCTTATTGAATTCCTTTTTAATTTCCACTTGATTTCTTCAATTACTTTAGCAAAACCTCTTTGGATTTCAAGAAATATTGGCCAATTAAGAGGAAATCAACAATTAGAGATGATTTTGCATTCTCTCCTCTAATTAAAGGTTCTTTAATGAAATTTCCAAGCTCTTGGTTATATTGTGGATTTATGATTTAAACATTGAATTGTTAATTAAATTGAGTTTTCTTGGAAAATTTATAGAAACTGAGTTGGATCTGTTTTGAGTATGGTTTTATGTGATTTATATCTTAATTTAAAGGTGTTTTAATGTTGAAAGGATTGATTTATCAATGGAATCCCGAAACTATATGGATTGCTAGTTTTTAGGTTGTTTATGGTTAGTTTAAAGTGCGTTTTGGTTGTTGTGGTGTTGCTGGAGATATAAGGACGTGTTTAGGTTGTTTTTGAATGTTAATTGACGTTGTTAATGTGTTAGACTTGTTGGACGTTGTCTGGGCTTTTCTTCAGTAAGGTTAGGAGATGTTCTCGTTGGTTTTCAGAAGGTGTTTGGTAGATTCTTGTAAGGTGTTGTTGAGATTGTTGGTTGCTGTAGGGTTTTGATGAAGAGATGTGTTCAAAATCCTTTGTTTTGGCTTGGTAAAGTAGGGGAGATAAATCCTTTTCACATCGAAGAAGGCGTGGAAGTTGCGAAGGCTTGAATCGTGCATTGGCATGAGAGCGTTGGTTTATTGGTGAGTGGATAAACGTTTTACTACTGTAAAAAGGTTTGAAAAGGAGTTGTGGGAGCTTAGATAAGGTTTGAAACGCCTATCTAAGCTCAAAAGTAAGTATCGGTTGAGTTTCACTCGGCTTTCAGTTTTTATGAATAAAATCTCATGCAATGTTTATAGAATTATTACTCACTGTATTATGCATGTTTTGAAAGTGGAAAATGATGCAAATAATCATTGATGATGGTTTTTGAGAATAGCATATGGTTTATGCAAGTATTTGAGAATATGTAAATACATGGTTTAATGTATTGTGTTAGAATGATTTTGATGCATATGTAAAACAGTGATGTAATTTTGGGTATTCAATATATTTGCAAGTAGCTGAGTTTAAAATGTTATCGAATATGGTTGATCAATCATAGGATTGAAAGTGCACTATAAAAAGTCATCTCATGTGTGTCGAGGGGTGTTAAAGTGTTTGTATTCTCCACCATGAGAACCCCAGCAATTGAGGTGGGTAAATGTTATGTTTTCTCCTGCTAGTGGATTTATACATCCAAGTCGTAGAGGTGGGTAAATGTTTCATTACTCCAGTTTGAACCGTTGAGGTGGACAAGTGTGTCGTTACTCCGGTTAATGTATGTGAAGTGGTTATGTGAACCACTTTTGAATTCGTGTATCCGATGTGTTTTATGAACTGGAACGTTACTATTTTTTAGTCGCTTGAAAGCCAATATATGAGATAATGTATCATGAGAAATGGATTATGTTTGTATAATGTGATTTATACATGTATTGCTCTTTAAGCTTGTTAAAAAGGGGTTGGGTGTGAAGCTTAAATTGAGGCAGAGTTTGAATCCATGATACATGTGTTGAAATAATTTAAATGTGCATATTTTGGGATGATATGATAAGCATGAGATGTTTTACCATGATTTATAAACATGTGTTTTGAGCCGAATAGTTTTAAATGCATTGATGAGAGTTTTGCGGTTTCCCTCACTAAGCTTATTGCTTACGCTCTCTTTTCCTCATCAATGCAGAGAAATAGCTATTCGGGTTGCACGTGAGCAAGAAGGATTCAAGGATTTGATACCTTTACAAAGTATGGTTTTATTATGCACTAAGTAGTAATAAGAAGGCAATGTGTCTGGGTTGTTTTAGGAGCTATATTTGGAGATACTCCCTGTTGTAATTGTTTGGATTATGGTTTTAGACTTGTATGATGCTTTCTACTTGTGTTTTGAGGGGTTAGGAAACTTTAAGCATGCTTGGGTAGAAATCATGCCCTTAGGTTGATGTTTGATGATGCTATACTTAGTGTGGTCTCTTGGAATGTTTCCATGCTGGTGAATGAGTGCTTATGATGTTATATGATGTTTATATGTTGTGTAGATGGAGTTAGAGTGAGCTAATGTGTCATATGTTGGACCTAGAGGTCATTATAGGTCCTACCGTACTAGTACAACCCCTTTTGTTTCGGTACGCGGGGATTGATCACGACTCAAATGGAACAAATTTGCCTAGTCGTACTGATACGCATGGTAACTGTATCGGTACGCCAAGGTTACAAACAGTGGAGGTTTCGGTACGCGGTTAACCATTCTAGTACGGTTCTTAGCCACTTGAATATGGATTTTGGAAATTAAGCATACCGTACCGATACGACTGAGGACCATATCGGTACGCCATTGTTCTTCAACACCGTACCGAAACCTTGGCAGTTAATTTCGTTAAGATGCTGTGTGAAGTTTGAAATGATTGCATTTTGGTCCTTGTTTCTTAGTTATGCAATTAAATGAGTATGAGTGATCGTTTTGGGTTGTAATTTAACATGAAGGCATGTAATATGAATTGAGGATTGGTAATCTTTAATTTGGTAAAAGCCCTTATAAATATCAAAAATTACATTTTAGTCCCTAAAACGCAGATTCGAGCAATTGGATGTCAAAATGACGCTCGATTGAGCTGAGATTTTAACAATGTCATGTATGCTCACCCTAGGACCTAAAAATGCATGTAGTAAAGATAAAAGAAAAAAATGGATCGATTTGAATGTTTATCTTTTCGGGGTTATTTCGGTAAACCCTAATGTAGCTCGCTCGATTCGGTCTTGCGACTAGGCCAGGTCAAGGGGGTTACAGTTTTAGATTTAATCC
This sequence comes from Hibiscus mutabilis, assembly GCA_019671005.1. Lineage (NCBI taxonomy): Eukaryota > Viridiplantae > Streptophyta > Magnoliopsida > Malvales > Malvaceae > Hibiscus > Hibiscus mutabilis. The sequence goes on along the minus strand of CM033729.1, from coordinate 19,600,849 downwards.
TCTTGTGATTAGCATAACCTATGAATGTTGTGGTGATATATGAAGTTATGAAATTTCTTCCAGATCACTCGGTTCACACCTTGCGATTATCGTGTTGCTCGATCTAGTCAAAAACAACTCCTTTTTCATTCTCTTCATTCATTTCCATTCATAAATGTGTTCAAGCTTCATGGACTCATTTAATCAGTAATGCAAAAATATCACTCTAAGAATAAAATTCTATAAGTGCATGTGTGCGTTTCTTATTGTAACTAGCCATTATTATTATTATTATTATTATTATTATTATTATCATTTTTAAAGATGCACCTCTGATGGCAGGGTATTGGACAGGTAGAGCATAGCTCATTATTAGATTTGTCACCCCCCACAGCTCCATCAGAGTGCTCCGAGATTTATTTATTTAACTATTAATTTTAATTATTCTTCTCTTTCTCTTTTTCTCTCTTTTTTTTCTTTCTTCTTTTTTTCTTTTTTCTTTTTCTTTTTTCTTCTATCTTCTTATTTTTCTCTTTTTTCCTCTTTTTTCCCTTTCTTTTTCTTTTTTCCTATCATTTTTCTCTTTTTCTTTATTTTTTTTCAAATTGTGTTCTTTTTAGGGTATAGAAGACTATGCTTAGAACTTTAATTTCAAACAACTCTACTTGGCTAAAACTGTCTAGTCCACTTTACTGTTTATGAATTTCAAAAATTTGTCATCGAACGTCATCAAAAGTGTCATAATCGACCCTTTTCTTGCTTTGTCGACCAGAGTAGACTGAGAAATAAATTTCACTTTATCGTCTTCACAACATCCAATCGATCTTTGTACCATAATCAATGTCGCATCTTGCAATTGGCATCTAGTGACCTATAAGGGTAAAAAGAGATATACATATATTCATGGATTTCAAAAACATCCCTCCATTGAAATAAAAACCAACAAACATGACATATGCCCTTACAAAAATATCTATACTATTTTCGGGCCAGAAGTAGCAAAGTTGATTTCTTGTACTACTTCAAAAATGGTCTCTATATATTGTACCCATACGATGCAAAAACATGAGTAAGACAGACTCCTCAAAATTCAAAACAGTCTTTGAAGCATTCATTCTGGTCTTCCAATTCCTCGGCTAGTATAACAGCTTGTTCTATTCCTTTTGTCTTCCATTGTTGAACTAGCTCCCATGTTAGAATTCCATTACTAACTAGCTTCTTGATTTCCTCAATTAAAGGCCTACACTTCTTGGTAGCATGTTGTGGTGCGCCTATATGAAAGACGCAAACATTATCTGAATCATAGCTGTGGACGAATAGATTTGGCATTATCTTCATTGGCCTAAGAGTGATATATTGACCTTCAATAAGGTAAGGAACTAAGTCTGAAATAAGTACTCCAAATATCTCAAGATTTACACATGCTCGAGGAATTTTTCATGGTAGTTCTGATGAATCAGTTGGCCTTTTCCTCTTGTGGCTTTGGGAGCTTTGAACATTACACTCATTCACTTCTTTCTCTTTCTTCACTTCCTGATTAGCATGGCTTTCAAATCTACGTCCAATTTCCCCTTTTCAGATCCCCATTTCTATTGCTTCTTTAATCACCATGAGGTCACTGAAACTGCACCTTGAATTTACAAGCATTCTCTCGAAGAAAAGATATGGAAGAGTTCGATGAAACATGAGAGATATTTCTTCCTCCATCATGGGAGGTTGTACTTGGGCTGCTAATCCTCACCATTTTAGTGCATAAGCCTTAAAGTTTTCACTAACTTCTATACTCATGTTCTGCAGAAGCTGTCAATCTGGAGACAAGTCTATAACAAACTTGTATTGCCCCAAAAATGCTTTGGCCATATCAACCCATGATTGAATATGTTCTCTACTTAATCTATTGTACCATACTGCAGCAGGACCAACTAGGCTATCATGGAAATAGTGGATCAACAATTTATCATCATCCAAATATCCTTCTATTTTTCTGTAGAACATTGTCAAATGGATTTTAGGGCAACTAGAACCGTCATATCTCTCAAAATTGGGGACCTTGAACAACAGCGGAATAACCAAATCATGGACTAAGCAGAATTTTCTTGTATCCAATTTGATGGAATTATCAACGCCTTCTCATGCCTTGATCTCTTTCTCAAGTCTTGCATATCTATCTTCCAACTACTCGAGTCTTAATCCTAGGATGGTATGTTTCATATATCCTATCCCTGCATTTGAGTTAGATGCCCTGGGGTAAATTGTTAAACATGGTGTAGCAATTTGGTTCTTCGCATTTTGTTGAGGCTTGGTCACCCATTCTTGTAACTCTTATTGAGTTTGTTCAATTATTTCCATATCTTCATCCATGATAACAGATTTCCAAACTTTCATTGATTCCCAGATCACTGCCATCAAAACCTCGATCGCTTTAGATCATGAATGTTAAGTAATGTTCTTAAATAATGATGTTGCAATGTTAAATATGAAAGAAATATATAATATAAACATGGATGCAACAAGGTATTGATTCCAAAGTGATCATTATAGAACATCTTTCATTGAGATAAAAGGATTCAATACATCATACATCAAATACTACAAATATTGGTGAGCTCTAACTCCCAATTTCCTAACTTCCTCTAAGAGCCAAGTTAGCTTCCCTTCGTGATCTAATGCTAAATCGATGCTTTGACTTAATACCATTGCTACGTTAGCCAGGTCTGCCACTTGTTGATCCACTTCTCGTGCTTGAACAATAACAACTTTCATGTCATTGTCCCTTTCTCGTATATTTATTCTCGATCTTTGAAATTGGGCATGTCACTTTTCCTCACTTTCTTGACATTCTTTCTTAATATCATCAGCAAGATCTTTGTACATTAGCATAAGATTGAGATACTCATCTACCTTCTTCTGTAGTGTTACATTTTCAGCTTCACTATCATTCAACTTGATAGCAGTATCCTCTTACATCTACTTGTACTTATTCATCACCTCACTTTTAGCCCTACTAACCCTTCGACTATCCATAAAGGTATTACGTTGTATTTCCATTGCCCGCAGATCACCTAAGAGCGTATTGGATCAATTTTCTCTTGCTTTAAAACTATTTTTCCAATATTCAGCTTCGTGCTTTAGTTCTTTGATTCTTTTCTTCAATTGTTCCAAAGTTACAACCAAACAAGCATTCTTGAGCATTGAACAAAGTTATTGATAATTGAATTGTAAACTTCTCAACTCCTCATTCAAATCATCTCTCTCTTGCCTTAATTTTCTTATTTGAGCATCATATTCAGACCGTTGCTCATCTTTTTTGGTATTTTTATCTTGAGTCTCCTATTCAACCATTGAATCAAGACGACTTTTTGTTCCAAAATTCCATTTTTCATGCTCCAAAATAACTTGAACTCGACATTTGAAGGCGATTCAATTCTCAATAGAATATCCTTAAATTCTATCATGAAATTCATAGCGGGCATTGGTGTCATACCATTTTTGATATGGAGATTGTAAAGGTGTAATGAATTACGAGGTCACCAAACGAGCCTTCAACAATTGAGGATACAATTCTTTATATGAAATAGGAATTGGATCAAAATGATGTTTGTGAACTCATGTCTTTTGGCGATTAACTGAAGGGTACTAGAACTTGAATTTTGTCCTGGACAGTTAATTGACTTTGATGGACTTAAGCTTTCCTTCACTTTTGTATCTCCAAGTTATCCATTAATTGTCAGGATTTTAGAAAATTTAGGCTTTTCATCTTCAAAACTCAACATGCCTACCCTAATAAGATTTTCAACCTTGTTCTTTAGAGTCTCGTAATTCTCAGTAGTATTCTAAACTTCCTCGATGGTAATCACATACTGCATTGATGTCATGGCCTTTAGGATAAAAAGGCCCTTTGGACTTAGACTAAACTCAGCTCACAAAGTTTTTCTCTACCAGTATTGGAAGAAATTCTGCATATGTCATCAGAATTGAATTAAAAGGCCTTTCCCCATTATTTCCTTCTTGAATTTCTTTCTGGCCTGTCATCACTTTCTTGGAGTTTGACTCATTTATACCTCCAGTTGGTTTATTAATGTGAATTGTAACAATACGTGAACCCGATTGCTTATTCGTGTACTAGTTATTGTTTAGTTCTTCTTTCAATTTAGTATGCCCTTTTTCTTTGGCCGTAGCCGTCATCATAGTCATCATCTCAGCCTTTTGCCTTTTCAATTCTTGCATCTCATTCTTGTCAGTATTCACACTAATAAAATACGATGTGTGGCTCTTGGATGAACTGCCCTTCACTCTTTCCGTTGTTTATCCCGGACATTGCCCTATATTTGTATTTCCCTTTATCAGATTACGAGTCCCCTTATCCATTATGATCGCCTTCTAGTTCTATAACAACTTTTGAATCAATACCTTTATGCAATGAAGATGTAGTGCAAAACAAAAAAACAAAAGCAATGAGTCAGTACGGTGGAATAATTAAATTTAATTGCTGAAAATTAAAAAAATTCATATCAAACAAAGAAATAACTAGAGAAACATATTTAAAACAGTAATACTCTAATAGCACGCTGTATAAATCTAAGGTTTCCTATCTGGCTCTATTGGGGTGGGCTCTTAGATTTATAGAATGTGGTTTTGTTATAGACTTTGGGTAGCCAAACTATCGTTACTTTCTACTACGAAAGGAAGACATCGTTTCGGGAGTATACATCCCATTATACCTGAGGTGAACACCCTATGGTGTATATGGTTGGTATATAGAAACAAAGACAAAATTCCCTCACGGAGGTGCAAAACCCCACGTAGGATCATGTCTCGCTCCCACTTAAAGGAGAAAGCTCGGGTAGGCTAATGCATAAATGACAGTTATATCAGACATATAAAAAGCATATTTCCATTGTTCTTACAAACCCATATAATAATTAATAAAGAAATTAAATTCAAATTATTGTTCTAGAATGCCAAAATGCCACATAAAATTAATGAAGGCCTGACTCACAAAACGATCCCTAACACAGTCGCCAAACTGTCGAAACTATTTTTAAACCGGTAAAATAGTTTGGGCAATTTTTTTTGGAAATTAAGGCTTTTCTGTTAAACTTTGATTTTGAAAAGATTTGGAGCCGCCACAGGCCACTTTGGTAGATCGGACACCATAAAAAGACAATCAGAGATTCTTTTTTTTTAAATTGGGGTTCAAAAGTCGATTCAATGTGGGGAAGGATTAGTACCCCACAAATGCCCGATATCGGTACCTTTACTTTTGTATGGAATATTGGCATTTTGGAATAACAATTCGAATTTAATTTGATCAATAATTATTAACTGGGTTTATGTTCCAAAAGGAAATATTCCTTTTATAAGGAAATATATTTTTGCTTCGAATATAAATTGGGAACACCCCTATACACTCAGGGAACCTCTATTCATATTCCAAAAATATATCTCATATATAAAAGGATTTTATACATGATTAATTATGGTCTAGTTCATTTTACGTACTAATCTAAAGAGGCTTTAATTTAATTTATGTTGTATTTGATCTATGAATATTATTTAATTGCAAAGTTTACATGAGATAACACTCAATTACTCTTGAGCATCATCCATATTTAAACCCCAAAATTATAGATAATTTCTCCTACAAATTAATTATTCTAATTATTTAAAGTTCTAATCTTATTAGGGCTCTAATTAATTAAATTAATTGATTATTAATTTTTTAGGATTTTAATGAATATCGAGTATTCTATTTAAGAGCTCATATTGAACAACCTCTCATTACGTTAGGACTCCATTCAAATTTAAAACTCCAAAATTTCCCACTCAATACTCACTAATTTTCTATAATTGTCTACCTAATTAAATTATTAAAGGCCAAATAAGTAACTAAACTAAGGCACTAATATACTAATTAAATCTAGGTGTTTAAAGTCACCTAAAACGTTACATGCATGCATTAATTAAACAAAACAATTAATAATATAAGCAAATAAATAAATGATTCAATTTAAAGGGAACAAATTGAATAAATTACAAGCTTAAAATTGATTTTATTTCATTTAGGGATTGAACTGAATACAAAATCAAAGCTTGGGGTCAAAACTATAAGGATCTATAAAGAAGGGGAGCATGTCATTTGACCCTACTCAGTTGAAATGCACAGGCCATTTATCTCGGTCCCAAAACGTAGTGTTTTGTTGCGGCTATATAAAGCCTTGTTTGCCCAAATTTTGGCCCTTTCTTTTATTGATCCCTCTCTCTCATCAGACCTGCCCTCTCTCTCTCTCCAAGCTCTTACCCCACAAAGCTATAAAAATCCAAAAAACTCAGAAAACAAGATCAAAACCCCTATGTTATTGTGTGTTCGTCATATGTTCTTCATTCTTATAAAGAACAAGATGAACATGGCCTCTAGACGCCACACTAACCATCGCATCAATCCACCTAGCCACTTTCTAATTACCCTCAGCCGTTCACCGACCATCACTCTCAAATTTTGGCCATCTTCTACCCTCGGTCGGCTGCTGCGAGGTGATTTTTGGCCGCCATGCAAAAACCCTTAAACCTAAAAAATCTCATTTTTTGCTCCTAAAACTAGTCTCGATCCGAGCCTTATTTAACTTTCCCTTTTGATTTCTTTTTTACATGCAAGTAACTATTTTTTGTTACATTTTGCAAATATCGAAGAAAGATGAAAAGGTTTTTTTACCTTCTCAGTGTCGAAAGCGGCGGTTTTATCCATTTTTTCTAGTGACGATCTGCAGCTCCGACAACTTTCAACAACGATTGAACTTCGAAAGCCCTTTAGATTTCAGCCGGTTCAAATTCTTGAGGGAAATTTCTCTCTCTCCTCATAATTGCCCCTTTTAATTATATTAATTATTTATTTCAATAATTATTATTAATTCCTTAATTTTCTCTCTCCTCTATTTATTGGGTTGTTAGGTGCTAACATCATTGTGACGTCATAATGATGATGTCACAACTAGTTTGCACCAGCTGTGGGATAAAGAAACACAATATGTGTCTTTTAATATGGACCAATAAGGGGCTACCACGTGGCATTTTGGGCGGGAAAATTGAATCATCATATTCGCTTTTTATTTGTTAGGCTGGCAATTAGTTGGAAATGGGTTGTTGAAAGCCAGAAACAATTGTAATAAAACGGGATTTGGGCTTTGAGTGTTTATATATGTAAAGGACACTTGGACAATAAACTATATTTGGTTTTATTATATCTGGGTTTATTTATTAAGAGAAATGTAGTATGTATGTATGTATGTATGTATGTATGTATGTATGTATGTATGTATGTATGTATGTATGCATGTATGTATGTATGTATGCATGTATGTATGTATATGCGAGTATACCTAGATAAAATTCGGGTATTACAATTGACAAGTACCTCCACGGTGGTAGTCAAACCTGTACATATAGTACCACCCTAACATCGAGTCCACCCATTGGTTGCATACCTGAAAACTCCTAGTCATTGGGTACTAACAGGGGTCAACTACTCGGAAGCACATAATCATCGAGTAGATAGCAACACATACTCAGAAACACATAGCCATCGAGTAAGGTTCATCGCATACTCGGAAACACATATCCATCGAGTAGCAGCTAACTCGCATCAAAAACACCTGGCCGTCGAATAGCGAGCGTCTCGTTCATGAAAACACTTAGCCATCAAGCACGATAATACAACTCTTGGGGTATCCGGATCCCATACCAATAATCATAAAATCAATCAAGGCTCACAAGGCCAATGTAAAATACAAGGCAAGAAAAGGTTATTCTATAAGGGCATCCATAGCTATAGTTCAACCAAAGGCTCAAGTTAAAGTTTATTATGTTCGATCTCATGTCCATATAGCCCTATTCAAACCCTATTAAGCCATTTACTATTAATCTACCATGCTTGGGTAGTTTCAATAGTGGGTACCGGTACATACTAGGGCGTACTGATATTGAGGTTTGCTATTGGAATTTGGGGAAGCCTGCTCGTATCGATACTAGGTCACTCATACTGATACACGGGCTCAGTATCGGTACAATCCAAGATGTACCGATACACAAATTGGTTACTAAAATTTGCCAACTCCTACGGGTATCGGTACAGGTCGACCCATACTGATACACTACTTGAATGGCATACCTATACAGGTTGAAGCCTGTACAGGTAAACTACATTCTTCTCGCCTAGCTCATCAGTATTATAAGGGGGTATCGGTATCGATTCTCACGTACCGATATCGAAGCCCAAAAATGGATTCTTAGTCACGGTCTTCGATAGAAAATCCCTAAATTTGAACCTCCGTAACCCGTTTCACGCTTCCTGAAGTCTAATAGGTTTGTTATTGGCCCATTGAGACCCCTTTTTGCCACCCAAAACAATCAATCATCAAGATTGAATAACACCCATGGTTAACATGCTTAATCACCAAAACACCACAAAAGCTTAACAAATGCAAAACAAACACATTTTATGCAAAACAAGAAGCACATTGGAGATAAAGATGTACTAACCTTGTCCAAAATCTGAAATCTTCTTTCTCGCCCTCTCTCTTTCACTTTTTCTATTTGTCCTTGGTGTGGGATGACCCTCTACTTTTTAACTAACCAATAAGTGTAAAAACAAGTTGTTAGACTCCTAAAGGATTAGAAAAAAGCTCAAAAATGAATTTAAAACTCCAAATCCATTCTAGAACACCCCCAACCAAAACCACTCTTCGAGAACCCATTTTTTTCAAACCCACCATTCACAAGGATCCTTAACTCAAAATGTAGATCATAGGGAGGGGATTAACATACTAGAAACTAAAATCCCAGATACAAGGATTGATGGAGAAAGGTTGAATCTTTATCTTGATGTTAAGAGAGTTCTTGAGGAGAGAGATGAAGCTCTTAGAAGAAGAAGAAGAAGAGTTTTAATGAAGATGATATAAGCACAAAAGGTTTGTCCCCTTTCACCCAACGTCAAAGCCAACGAGGGGGAAGAGTTTTCAACCTTTTTCTTTACATTTGGGTCCAAATACCAACTAAGCCCCTCAAGAATACCTTTGTCACCATCTAGACACATGCCCAACTCTAAGGATCAAGTTTGAAGCCCAAAGTCCTATTCTTTGACCCAAAAAGAAACATTATGGAATCCAACATTTAAGCCTAAGAATCGGGTCAATGCTAACCTGTTGACTCAAAAATCTAGGTCGTTACATGATGAATGGAAACTAATGGAAGGGTTTTACTCGATATGGGATTGGGAGCACGATGATGGTGATGGTGAGGGCCACGCAAGGTCAAAAAAACTCATCGGAGAACTCGCTGAAAGAATGATTATGGAAGGGTTGAAGGAAAGAGAGAATGTAGAGAGTTCTTGGGCAGCTAGAAAAGGAATGCTAAGAGTTATCTTCTGTTGTATACTTAGGGAAAAAGGGTCACTCAAATTTAAACTCAAAGGTAATTGCGATTCAATACATGACATAATTGGATGTCTAGTCTAGATGGCAAGGGCGATGGTCATGGGAGCAAGGGTTGCGAACTCAAGACCCTACAAAACCTTTGGCTTAATATTTTTGTTTCCAAAAACAATTTAAGGCTTCAGAAGTAAAAAGGGGTATATTTCAAAATTGGTCTTTGCACTTCAAGGTTGTACAATTTAGTCCACAAAATCAAGGCTTTATGAATCATATTTTCCCAAACAAATAGAAATTTTAAATTAGTTGTAAAGAACAGTATTAATCACACACCTCTGAGAAGAACCCCTCTTGTGTAACTTATGACGTTCATCCCCAGCTTTTTTACGTATCTACTAAGCATTTTTTGCACGTCTGAGAAGAACCAATCTTGTGTAATTTATGTCGAGTATCTCTTTTTTTATGGGTAAACTACTGCAATGGTCACTTATGTTTAGGGTTTTTACAGTTTTGGTCACCGATTTTCAAATTCGACCGTTATGGTCACTTACATTTTCGATCTATAAACTTATGGTCATTGGGACATTTGTTGCTGTTAAACGTTAATAAGAGACTGATCTGAAACAGTAAAAAGAATGATAAATTACCTAGATAGTCCCTAAATTATTACTTCACTCCTATTTGACCACCGAAATAAAAACAATTTGTATAATTACACATTTAATCGTCTGTATTTACAATTTTTTATTTATTCTCCCCTCCACCATCTTTAATATTTTTCTTCATCTAACCCAATACCTAATTTTCTACTATATTAAACCCCAATTCACACCGTATATTATAATTTGTTGCATTAAGTTCTGGAATCAAATGAAGAACATCACAATGTTTAGTTTAAGTGATTTTTTTGTACCATTATAATGAGATTAAATAATTTTGTTGCAGAAGAGACTAGCTATAAATATGTTCAAAAAATTGGAACTAGAAGTTGTTCCAGTTCCATCTTTTAATAAACTAAAGCTTGAAGAAAGTTGCATTATATTTGACAGCAACGAGCTCCATTCTTTCTCTAATGAATTACGAGAACGTCGATCATTCAAGGTATGATATTCTTACCCTCAGAACTTTCAGTAAATTCAGGCTACTCTCAAATGTTTAGGTTGGCATGAACATCCGTATCACAAATGCTTAGTTTGTGTTTTTATTTTGCATTATATGCTTTATTTAATTCTGTTTGATAATATATAAATTTTGGTAGAAGTAGTTTTTATGTTAATGTTGTTACCTCTGTATATATATTATACCATTCAATAATTCATGTGCAAGGTTGAAGTGTTTCAGGTGCTGACCTATGTTGAAATATAGTTTGGATACTATATTTGTTGATATCGATATTGTAAATGTAATATCGGTATGATAAAAGCAGTACTGAGACCGTATTAATTTGCATGACATCAAAGCACAAGAGTGTATCGGTACTGAATAGGGATATCGGTACTATTCAAAGAAATTTGATATATGTAGGTAAAAAAATATTTTTATTAACAAGGAGATACGTTAATAAATTATATGTTTTGATAACCATTAATAAAATGTTTTGTTGTGTTTTATGTGTGGTATAAACTTATGTGACATAAATAAACTTATGTTTCGTTGGAAGAAGGTGTTTGAGCAAGGATAAAGAAACCAATATGGACGTAGAAGCTGCGAAGGATGAGACGGTCGAGGTGTCTGAGGCTCCAAAATCATTGTCTTCATATTTGAACTTCTAGTAAGTTAAAGTTGAATGTAAATAGAAAATTTTAAATTGGTTAATTTGTTATAATTAAGTTGAAATATGAAAACTTTGAATGAATGTATGTACAACATAAATGAATGCAAAGGACGAAAGGGTGGGAAAAAGAAAATGACTAATGAGGTAAGCGGGAGATTTGGAATAGCTTTATGTGTTATGTATTTTGCAGTAATGTTCATATGAGCTAAAATTGTAATATTGCCTGAATGATGAAGGAGAAGAAAAAATTGCCTAATAAATGGGCCAAAATGACTGATGAAGAAAAAAGTCTTACATTGACATGCACTTGCAGCAGAAGGAAGCATATATTGATGCAACATCAAAAGGTGATGACACGGATACTGTCAAGAAGGTAAGAGTTGTATTACTTCGTAGACGAAGTAGTGGAGCTTAAAAGTAATTCTTAGTATTGTATAGATGACTAACGTTGATGTAATTATCCGTATGTTTTTAGGAGACATCCACAAGGTGTAGCATAAAAAAGTTGTCCAAGTTGTTTAAAGAGATGAAGAATAAGAAGATGGATGGTGTAGTTAATTAAATTGGGTTTGGGGGTTTACTCGGATTAAAACTGTGAGCAATTTGTTATGATCTTTGTCGTGACTTAGTGGAAAGCTTTGATGTTCAATGCTTAATGATGCAATTTAACAGGCACAATATTTGTGTAATGGTGGAGGATGTGGAAGCTGAAATGAAAGTGCTGATGTTACACGCGTGACAGAGAAATGTAATGGGAAAGAACTAGCTGTGAAGAATAAAATTAGCCCAAAGGTTTCATATGTTAATTTAGAGGCAAAAATATTAAGTGGTGATTTTGAAGGAGATGAGTTGAAAGCGAGGGTGATTTGCACATTGTTGTTGTCTTTCTATGTCCTACGTCGGACACTGTGCCCTCGACAAAAACTTTTAGTTTTTGTGCTCTGAGGGATTGAAGGGAAAACTTAACTGGTGTATGTTTGCATATGAGAGGTTGGTTGATGGTATATTGAAACATAATTCTCGTGAAAGTCAGACATACATGACCGGGTGCATAGCAATCTTAGAGGTAAATTGGTAGTAAATTTATGTATTGTGCTAGTAATGCAAAATTAAGGATGGTTTTATTTTGAATAATAACATTGTGTGTAATTTGGAATGTAGGTGAGATTGTACGATTATTGGACATGAGTGCCCAACAGAGGAACTGCCGCTGCAAATCGTGTAGCACGTATTCATGTATGGGGTGAAAAACAGGTTAAAAAGCTTATTTCCAATATTAAGGGAGACCACCCTGCAAAAAAGTGAAGGTAAGTATGTTATTAAATAATATAATGTCTAGTGAAAAGAAATGATATAAATTCTAAAACATTTGTGTATGTTTTTGGGTAGGTTATTGGGTCGGATAATGGTTGTAGAGAAGTGCCTCTACTGAAATGATAATGGATGCACTTGGCAAGGTCATTTCAGATGTGAATAAAATAAAAGAGAGTATGAAAGCCAAACTAGAAAAGCAAAGCAAGATTAATGAGTTGGTTGAGGCAATGAAGGATAAATCAAAGAAGGTGGTTGATCATGTTGTTGGTTTGAGTGCCAACATGATGTACTTGAAGAAGGCCTTATGCGTCGTGGATGCCAAATTTGGCATAGATAGGATGAGAATACAATTCAATGGTACCTGCAATAATGTTGGAATCATCATCCTCTTCTTTGCTCCTTACGTGGTACATCTGTGCATGAGCCTTGGATTCTGGTCTGTATGATGCCTTAGACGAGCCACTAGGCTTCCCCGAAGATCCTTACTTTGCTCTCTTGCCTTGGAAGGACTGAGAAAGGGATGAAGGATTAGCCAGTGCAGAAGTAGATCTGACAGTATTATTGGGACAATTATAAATGTGATGACCCATCTCGCCATAGAAAAAGCATGTTCCATACTTCTTACGGCATTGCCCCACAGAATGCTTGTGCTGGCAAAAATTGCAAACTGGGAATTGTGTCTCTCGTCCAGAACCACCAGTGCTATCAATAGAATTTGTCCCAGGGAAGGACTGGGTTACTACTTGAGGCTTAACAATATATCCGAAACAGGAAGGCTGTGAATACACATTCTGCTTCGGGCCATGATACTTTCCTTTCTTATATGGATTTGGAGGACGGGAGTCATCTTGGTATCTCTTCTCAAATTTGCCCAACCCATCAATCTTCTTGGCTCTCTGATTAGCTTTAGTGGCTTTGACCCTATTTACAAGGTCTTGAAAGTCGGTAATGCCCAATGCGGTAAACATAGGGCATAGATCATCATTCAGTCCATTGATGAACATTATGCACTTCTCTTCCTTATTCTTGATATATTCAGCATGATACCTGCAGTACTTGCAGAAATCGTGGATGTACTACTCCACGGGCCGTCCACCTTGTTTCAGATGGAGAAAGATGTCACGCCTCTCAGTGAGGTAAAATTCATTGGTGTATTTCTAAATTCTCGCAGGAAGAACTCCCAAGTCACCGCTTCTTCTGGGACTGTGAGAATAGTAGTCTCCCACCAATAAAGTGCCTCATTAGCCAGCAATGCAAAGGCACACTCAAGTTTGTGTTCATCGAAACACTGTAGCTGCTTAGTCAGGATTCTTAAGGTACTGTCCAGCCAATACTCGGCGATCTCAGCATCGCCATCATCACGTCCGATAAAGGAATAGGCGCAAAGCTGAGGCAGCTTATTAATCAAAGGTTTTGCGTCGGAGTATTTTGCAGAATTAGAGGGTCCCCCTCCTAATCTCTTCACCATGGGTTGAAGAGTGTTAAGTGTTCAAAAATACTATTTTTATTACCCTTTTTATTCTTATTATTGCTAGACTTAGGCCCATATTAGTTTCATTATTAGTCATTCATGAATGTTTTCATCGTTTCCTTGGTTGACAAGCTTGATTTCATATTTTGCTTAATTTTGTGGAAAAAGATACAGCTTTGGTGTGTTTTGTGTGTGTGTGCAGAATCACTTGTCAAAGCAAGGCTGGAACTAGCTGTCAGGGCAATGCATGAAAGAGATGCTGAGCTAGTTGCCAGGGCAATGCATGAAGGAGATGCCGAGCTAGTTGTCAGGGCAATTTTCGACAAGGGATAAGATGATATGGTAGTCGAAATTGATGACTAGCTAAGCCCAAGATGACGTGGAGCAAAGCTAAATCCCAAAGGAGTTTGATTTCCATGAAGAGGTTAAAGAGAAATTAAATCCCAAGAAGATAGGAGAAGTTCTATAAGGAATTTAAATATAATAATTATATTCTTTAAAGATATTTAATTCCAACTTAACTTCCTCCTCAAAAAAAGACTTTGACCTAGCCCTATAAATTGAGGACCAAGCCGTCAACTCCAAAGGGGGAGAGAGGAGAGAAATTTCAACAGAGAGAGGAGAGAGATTTCGACAAAGAGAGGAGGAAGATTTTTGACAAATATTTCGACAATACCCATACTAGGCTAAGTGTAATCGGAGAGTGGCAAAGGCGGATTGATGCAGTGCGACTGTTAAACTCCAAGAGTATGGGTATTGATCCGTTTACCATTTTTTTCACACATTTGGGTCCTCCTACAGCGATAATGGGAGATTGCATTTAGTTATGTGCACCAAGAGAAGAATGTGCTTGCAGATGGCATGAAAAAGTTAATAGGGATAAGTCATCTTGAGTGTCAGATATTTTATGCTCCATCGGATGCAGTGTTGAGTATTTCATATAGACATGTATTATACAAAAAAAAAATTGTTAAGTAATTAGCCGCTCTTTTCTATCTTCATAAAAACTTAGATACAATATTGTTGGGAGGGAAAGCCACAAATTTCGAACATAAACCATAAAATAAACATGTATTATACCAAAAAAATCGTTTCAATTTTTAAAATTTTTATTTAATTATAATCGAACTGGAAATAGTAGTCTGACTAGTCGGCCCTATTCAGATTTTTAAATTTTCTAATTCAATAAAGTTAAAATAAGAAATAAAAGACACCAGATGTAGAAATACTTGTCGTTTAGGTGCATTAATGCTTGTTTACTTGTCCCCCATGTTTGCTCAACCCCTAAACCCTATCGATCCCACACACCCCATGCCTTCCTTCGGCTCCAAACACTGTCTGGACATTCATTTCTTACTTCATAAAAAAGAAGTGTTAAGCAATGAAGTTGAGGTTATGGGACAACCAGCAGACCACTTTAAATAGGGTTCCAAAAAACAGAATCCGTCTCTCCATTAGGGTATGAAGAATGGAATTATGTTCTGGTTTAGTCATCCTCAGAAGCTTGCAAAACAGCTTATGTCCTATGTTTTTTCTTTTGAGGTCCTAATTTCATCCCCAAGTTTAGGGGGTCCCTCAAACTTTTTTAAAAAAGAAAACGATAATAACAAAAACTCTTTACGTTTTGCAGCTTTTGTCTGCCCTCCAGCTTGTCTTTCATGTAATGAAAATGAGGGGTAAATGGAGGAGTCCAAAATAAGGCAGCTTAAAATAAGGCTAATGTTAGGCAGCATCGGTACACCGTTAGATTTAGGTTAAATGAATTTGAGCCGTTGATTTAAAAAGGAAAAAAGGGTAAAGGAGCAATGGTAAGCTAGTTGCCTAAAAAAGGTCCTAAAACCCACTATTTCGAATTAGATTCGGTACTGACGCTTAATTTTAAAAAAAGCTTCAAACCATCTGCCAAAACATTATTTCATCTTGCACTCGAAATCGTGGAAGGTTTAGTTCGAAGGGAGCAAAGATTTTTCAGGTAAGAAAGTGTGCTTTTGCCTGAAATACTTGTTTAATTTCCTTTTTAGTTCGAACCGAAATGAAAATTGTGTATGGAAAAAATGAAAATTTTTCTAGGGTTTGTACAAATTTAAGGTTTAATCATGAGTTTGAAGGATTTTAGTTGATGGGTTTGTAATTAGTGTAAAGAAGCAATTTCCGTTTACTTTTAAGATTAGATTTGGTGATATTTGATGCGAATATGGAGGTTGAAAAACGGTTCTGGGTATTTACCATCGGTACTGTTCATGAGGTACTGATGCTCAGACAGAGTTGGTGTAACACCCTTAACGTATTCTCGTAGGCCAAATATACATTAAAGATGTTACGAAATCGTTGGAAAAAATCTTAACTTGTACATTTTTATATCAAAATTTAGCTTGTAGTTTAACCCTTTCTCGGTTTTAAATTAAAAACTATGTCATCTAGATTCAGCTAGTTTTGACCTTGAATTGGTTTACAAAAATTATAATTGAGTTATTAAAATAAAAATGCAAATCAGAGTAAAAACTATGTGTGCTGCCTAGACCTTTGCTTAATTATAAAATTTCTACACGATTAGGGTTAAACTATATTTAATTGTACCAAAGTTCAATGCTACTATTAGCAAACTATACTTCTAAACTTATTCATCATAGAAGCATTTATTTAAGTTGTAAACTTATACTTTAAACAACTCAACTTAAAAATATTTACATGCCCGCTAGATATCAAATTACGATAAAGATGTATTTATTGTATCTTATTGTAGTAACTTGACTTTCCAAAAGAATAGCTCCTCCTTGTTAATCTACTCCGGAGAACCTACATGTGAAATAAAACACAAGCTAAGTAAGAACTTAGTGAGACATTTAACACATTTCTCATAACATGAAGAGATGCATTACAGTGTGTTATATAAAAGTGCATTACAATTTCTGTAAGATGGCAAGCATTTCACAACATAATAGTATCATGTATCATGACTATCTTAAGAATCATGTCATCTATCAATTCTGTCATAGAAGAATCATGATATCAATGGTTCATAATCATCAAGTAGTTATGCTTTCATCACGTAATCATTTGCATATCATATTCTGAAACATGGTCATACTTTCATCATGCAATTATTTGCATATCATATTCTGTAACATAGTCATACTTTCATCATACAATTATTTGCATATCATATCCTTTAACATAGCCCAAAGTATATTATATGAGACCAAGGTACGAGAGTCATCTTGATAAGACACCGTAGTGTCTACGACGCCGTAGCGTCTGCATCAATGAAGCGACTGAGATGAGTATGTACTCGAGGACGCTCTTTGCTCCTTATAACCAAACATTTTGTGCTAACAACACTAAAGTGTCTGAACAATGTCGTAGCGTCTAAGCCGACACCGAAGTGTCTAAACATCACCGTAGTGACTGAAATGCACCATAGTACTAGGACGCAACTGCTAGGACTATATGGATATCCAACTATACCAAAGACTTCACAATAGTACTTGGGCAAAATCAACATTATAATCAACATTTCATATTCAAAACATTTTATGATTTATAGCCCAAAGTACAATTTCATGTGAATCCTATGGTATAGGAGTCATTTTAATGACACCGTAGTGTCTGCAACGCCGTAGCATCTGATGGTGAGTACGTACTTGAGGATGCCGTTTGCTCCTCATTATCGCACCTTTTGTGCTAGTCAACACCAAGTGTCTAAACATCACGGAAGTGTCTTAATATCAAACAATATCAAAAGATATCTTACTGATACTGATGTACCTATTATTAATTGATGATGTTCGTATATGCTCCTTACTCCAACCATTTCTTCTTTCCTACGTGTAAAACAGTTACACGCTAAGTATTTACTTAGTGAGGCAATAATTCAAATTCAAGTGCAATAGTCATAATATCAATATTAATGATTAACAATGCATATGATCACTTTACCATTACATGCTTGTTAACATAAAGAAAATATGTATATCAAAGTGATAAGATTAGATCTTACCAATATTGTTGCCATTTCCATCCGTAAGTTTTCAATGCTTACCAATACCTTTTTTCCATTTCTATCTGCAAGCTTTCAAGCTTATCTTCCTGTTTCTTTTTACTTCTTTTCAATTTATTTAGCTCAAGGTATAGAATTAAGACATTCTATGTACATGAGTCATCCCCCCATACCCATCCTTTCTTAAGTATGTATATTATTTACACTCTACCGAGAGTGCTTAGCACCGAACTGTTTCTGTATACTTACCGGAGATACAATATATACCTCATTGAGTTTTTATGAAATTACACCGAAGTGTTTAGCACCCGTAGTAAGTCCGTATACTCAAACCATGCATGATTATACTCCTCAATGAGTATTTATAATATTTGCACTTTACCTGAAGTTCTTAGAATATTTATACAGTTGTTTATGACCCTATGGATATCCGACTATACCATCGAACCTCTATATCATACATTGGGCTTTATTTCATCATTTAAGTCATCAATGGCAACATATATCAATATATATCAACATTTAACAGTTTATAGCCGAAATAACATTCATATTATACCATCATCAATAACTAGTGATTAATGCATTTATTTTCAACCTTTGACATATTTAAAATATGTCAAATATATGATCAATGACATAAATATCATGACAATATATAAGCCAGGTAGATTCATCGCAAGTCCTACCGGTGATGTATGAAACATCCATGTATAATGTTATGTATGCATTGCACTCACCTGAGCCAATTATTAGTATGCCTCACTAAGTCCTCTTTGATCTTTTCCTTCAGTGTACCTCGAACCTCCCTTGATTCGAACTTAACTTCATAATTCAAATAAGTAAAATATTTGTTAGATCCCAATCTAACAATATTTTAGACATATTGTCCAATATAATCATTTGAGCACAAAATCTCCAAACATTTTCTTTTCTTCCTTGTATTGTTGAAAAACTCGTTATGGTCCTTAGTGACCAATTTGATCTTCCATTAACCCTTTTCAAGCCTACTAATCAACCTTAGATACAAAGTGTATCAATTCTCATTTTCTGGCAGTTTGCAGTACCTCCAAAGAAATATTTCTATTAAATAATCTACAACTCAGAATTCGATTCCGTTTGTTCTGATAGAAACTATATTAAATAAGATTTTCAACCATATAAATTAATATCCTAAATTCAACTTGTACGGTTTATGGAGAATTTTCAAAGTCAATTTCCAGTATTGAATTCCGGACAGCCTGCTATACTGTTTTCTGACCTTTTACCACTTAAAAATTCATATCTTTTTACTCGGAACTCGAAATCAAATTCCGTTTGTTGGACACGAAACTAGACGAACAAATATTTATATCGGTATAAAATTCACCATCTAACCATTTTTGTAGAATTTATGGCAAATTTGCAAAGTAACTGCCACAAACCAGTTTTGCTACACAGCTTCCATAAACAACTTCAACTTTTATACTAACTTCTCCTTATTTCTCTACTTTTCAATTTAGTCCAATCACTAGCTTTAAACCACCAACTCATCACATTCTTCACCAAATAATTATTCACAATAATTCTCCCTAATTTTCCTTATTTACCGAAATAGTCACTAAATGCAAAGATAAGGATTCAAGCTTCTTAACTTTGCAATTTAGTCCTCAATTCAACATTAATACCTTAATTCCATCATTACAACTAAAAATCAGATTTAACCCCCATAAAAAACTTCAATTTCGATTTGGTCACTTAACTTTAACAAATTATCAAAATGGTCACTAATTCAATTCAACATCAATTTGGCATTCTAACTTCATTTTCTTATCTCTAACATCATTAATAACACAAATACATTTCAAATTCTAAAAATTCATATTTGGTCCTTCAACTTTTCAAGTTTCCAAAATGGTCCCTACACAATTTAACTTAGGGTTTTGCTTCTAAACAACAATTCAAGCTTACTAGATCATTATTTCAACATCATACACCCTAAATTAAACTTGTATCCATAAAACCTAATCATCTTCATAATAATCAAAACATGTAAAACTTAAATCCCAAATCAACATCATAATTTTAACATCATACTATCTTGATTTCAACTTAAATTCAATCATGGAATCATAAAATCTCAAAAGCCCTAATTTGATCCATAAACCCTAATTTCTTTCTCACGTAAATTCTCATCAATTAAGTATGGATTCCATGAATTATTGATATCAAAAGATAGAGCTTGAAGAGTAGAACAACTTTGTAGTTGAAGAGATTGCCTGAAAATCGAGTTTCGGGGCTTGAATCGAGCTTGGAAAAAATTTTCTCTTTCTTTCCCTAGACCTCACGTTTGTTGCTGGAAAAGATGAACATCTTGTTCATCTTTTTACCATTACTTTACACATATATCTATTAAATAAATATTAAATTCATCTAATCGTGAAATTACAATTTTGCCTTTTTATCCAATGGTTGAGATTGATTTTATCATCAATCAATGGCCAAGATTTAATCTTCCATTTTCTCTTTATAAAATTGCCCTTTATAACTTTTTAAATATTTCAAAATTGCCATTGGGGCGAAATAACCAATTTGCCCTCCAACTAGTCTTTATTTACTAGTTTGTTTCAAATTGCCATTCCACTACAATCTAACTAAATCTAGTTAGAATTCAACCAAAAATAATAAAATATTCATAAAATAACATTTTATGACTTTTCCATAGCTTTTGGATCAGTCTCCAAAATTTCCATTTGATCCAATATATCGATAAATAATCCTTTTCTCAAAAATAAACTGTAGGATTCATCTTGAATCAAACTAAAAATATTTCCAACACTTGGAAATGACTTTTATAACCTTTCACTATCATAGGGAAAAATTTCAAAATTTTCCAGTTCGATCCGGGTATACGAATTCCACTTAAACTTTAACTATGATTTTCCCAATAATCAAAGTATCAAATTGAATCAATAATTTCGCATTCGATTTACACCCTTAGGTGATTTATTTATTTATGAAATAAAAACCCTCAACTTTTGAGAAATTACAACTTTAGTCCCCAAACTTTTCCAAAGTTTATAATTTAGCCATAAAATTTTCAAAATTTACATTTTGATCACTACCTATTTAAACTTCAATTCCCATTCCAATTTCCTTTGAATTCAACCAAACTTTAAGAATACCTTATTCAATTCACTATCTATCACATGAGACCATTAAACCTTAGAAATTTCCTTTCCAAAACCCATAATTAAAGAAATCCCAACTTTCGCATTTTTGTCATTTTAGTCACTAAGTTAGCTTTTAAGCTATTATCTTAGTGCTAAATGACCCTTAATCAACTTAGTAAATTTTGGGGTATTACAATTCTCTCCCCTTAAGAAAATTCGTCCTCAAATTTTCAACACACACCTGATCCAAAAGGTGAGGAAACTATTTTCTTATATTTTCTTCTTATTTCTCTCAAATCGTTTCTTTAATCTTATGATTTTTTTGTCAAAGAACTTTGACAAACGGGATTTTATTGTTTTCTTAGTTCTTTGACTCCATGTGCTAGGATCTTTACCAATTATTTTTCATAGCTTAAATCTGGCTGAATCTCTATTTTCTCCAGAGTAACAACAAGTGAGAGGTCTAATAAATATTTCCAGAGCATCGATACATTATGTATCTTGTTCATTTCCAAAGATAAAGCTAACTATTAAGATTAACTATCATACTAACTCCTTTCACAAATTCTTATAGCCCAATAAATTTTGAACTTAACTTTGTTTTTGTCTAAACCATAACACCTTCTTCCAAGGTGAAACTTTTAAGGAATACTTTATCCTTAACTTCATATTAAATATCTTTCCTTTCAGGGTCAACATATAGTTTCCATCATTGAGATAGAAATTCTTCCTTGATAATACAAATATCTATCAAACCTAACTTCCAAGTTTTCAGTTTCACTCTTTTCCACTTGTTTGAACCTTGACAAATTTTCTCATCCTTTCTTTAAAGATATCTTATTTAATCCAATATGGTAAATTTTATTCTTAACTTGACAATCAAAACATCATCTTCTTTTAATGCAAACCTTGCATTCATAGCTCTTAAGACAACAATTGTCTTTCGACTGAGAGCGTCAGCTACCACATTAGCTTTTTCTGGATGATAGTCAATGACCATATCATAATTCTTAAGAAACTCGATCCAAATTCTTTGCGTCAAGTTCAACTCTTCTTTAGTAAGCATATACTTTAAACTTTTATAACCTATATAAATATAGCATCGTTCACTATATAAATAATGATGCTATTATCTTTTAAAGCAAATATAACCATTACTAGCTCCAAATCCCAAGTAAGGTAATTGCGCTCATATATCTTAAGTTGTCTCAAGCATAGACCATTACTTTTCCTTTTTGCATAAGTATGCATCCCAAACCGTTATGAGAAGCATCTCTATATACTACATAATCTTTACCCGATTCTGGTTGAACTAGTACCGTGGCTTATATTAAGATATCCTTTAATGTCTCAAAGTTTTCTTAGCATTTATCTATTTAACTGAATGACATTTCTTTCCTCAATAGCTTGGTCAATGAGGAGGCAATCATCAAGAAATTCTAAACCTCTAAAACATTCTTTAGAGGTTTCCATTCAACTATAATTTGTACTTTCTCGAGGTCTACTCTTATTCCCACTGCCAAATCCACAGATCTAATAAAACAGCCTTTGAAAACCAAGTTCATACTTTAACAATTTAGCATATAACTTCTTTACTCGAAAGGTCTGAAAAATAATGCAAAAATGGGCATCTTATTCTTCCTTTTTCCTTCGAATAGACCAAAATATACTCAGTGAACTCTACCAATAATTGGTCCAAGCAAAATTAAAATACCTGGTTCATTAGGCCTATAAATGCTATAGGCATCATCACGAACTCATAGTATACATACCAGGTTAGAGAAGTTGTCTTTAGAATTTCTTCTTCCTTGATATTTTTATTTATTTTTTTAACTGGTCAAAAGATCATCAGTCTTCGGAAAAAGATCTTTATTCTTTACTATTACCTTCTCGAGCTGATGGAAATTAGTTTTTCTTTTTCATAATTAACACTAGTGCGCCCCCAAGATGACACACTTGGCTTTATAAAACATCCACCTAACATTCCTTGCAATTATACCTTTAAATCTCGAAGTTCAGTCAAAGCCGTTTTATACGGGGCCATTAATTTAGGCGCAATACCTGGTATCATCTTTATTTTGAATTTCACTTCTCAATCTAAAGGTAATTTCGAGTAACCCATCTGGGCATACATCCAGATATTTTTGGACAGTCGAGTTATTTTCCAATTTAACTTCAACAGCCCGAGTATCCACTATATTTGCTAAGAAAACTTAGCAACCTTATAACAACAATTTCCTTAATAAAATAACTGAAATTACATTGGAAAAGGAATTTACCCTTTTATCAACTACTACTATTTTTTTACCTTCCGTGTTTTTTTTAATACTAATCGCTTTATGCGACAATTCATCATGACTTGATAGGAAGGTAACCAATTCAAGCCAACAATCATCTTAGACTCCTCAAAAGATAATTCCATTAAGTTTATCGGGAACTCTATTTCTTATGTTTTTATCGAGCAATTCCACATGTTCAGCTCGCCCTTTCATTACAACCCAACAAATTTGTGACCGCTATATTACTTGAAATGAGTTCTAAAAGGATATCTCGTTCACCACTCAACTTCGTACTTATATACGTGTGTGTAAAGCTGGGACCCATCAACATCAATACAGGTTTATCTAAAAAGATAAGATGTACCTTCTATGATTTTCGAATCATCCCAACCTTTATCAGTCCTGATGTTATAAACTTAGACTGATATGTGCAATCTTGGCTACGAAGCAAATTTAGATGGTTTTCTAATATAGCTTAAATCTCGGAGAAGCAAAACAAGCTTCATCCAATTTCTCAGTATCCAAACAGTGGAATCCGTCAAGTGTAATCCTTAGATTATTCAGTTACAAATCAACAATCACTGGACCTTAATCTGTTTTTCCTTTCAATTCAGGTGTTTCTAAACTTTTCAGTTCCTTAATCTGGCATAGGCACTTTTTGTTGTACCAGTGCCCCTTTCTTGTTCCAATTTATCCGAAGGGTTATTATAAACCTTATTGTTACTACTCTTGATTCCATCCAAAGCTTCCAATTTACCAGTTCATCACGCTTTCTTGGCTCAAATATTTCTTATAATTCGTCCCAATTTACATTGGTAAGGAGTGACATCAATCGGATCATACAAACATCAGATCAGTAATATTGATATCTTAGTGGCATGTATACTCTTTTTAACATAAAACAATTTTCATTTAGGCTAAGAATCGGCTAAACTTGTAGCTCTGATACCAATAAATGTAATACCCCTTTCCCGTATTCATAGCTGAATACGAGTCATAGATATCACAAAACATTTGTAAAACCCTCTACATTTGTAACTCGGTAAAAATTTTGATTCTTCTAAAAATATTACAATATATTTAGTTTCTATTTACAAATGTAGTTAATCGCGTATAGTTTAAATGTAATATTTTAATCTTCAAATTGAGTTTAATTTCAGGCAGCAACTTACTAATTTAATTTAACTTTATATAATTAATAAAACTGCCTAAAAACTTCCTGATTTAAAATTCATCCATATACCAAATAAAATACAAATTCTATTAGAGTAGACATATCCTTTTAATATACATCCCAACTAGTAAATATCAAACAGTATCAAAAGATATATTACTGATACTGTTGTACCTGTTATTAATTGATGATGTCTGTATATGCTCCTTACTCCAACCATTTCTTCTTTCTTACGTGTAAAACAGTTACACGCTAAGTATTTACTTAGTGAGGCAATAATTCAAATTCAAGTGCAATAGTCATAATATCAATATTAATGATTAACAATGCATATGATCACTTTACCATTACATGCTTGTTAACATAAATAAAATATGTATATCAAAGTGATAATATTAGATCTTACCAATACCGTTGCCATTTCCATCCGTAAGCTTTCAATGCTTACCAATACCATTTCCATTTCTATTTGCAAGCTTTCAAGCTTATCTTCCTATTTTTTTAATTCTTTTCAATTTATTTAGCCCAAGGTATCGAATTAAGAGATTATATGTACACGAGTCATCCCCCCATACCCAACCTTTCTTGAGTATGTATATTATTTGCACTCTACCGAGAGTGCTTAGCACCAAAGTGCTTTTGTATACTTACTAGAGTATACAATATATCCCTCATTAAGTTTTTATGAAATTACACTAAAGTGTTTAGCACCCGTAGTAAGTCCGTATACTCAAACCATGCATGAGTATACTCCTCAATGAGTATTTATAATATTTGCACTTTACCAGAAGTGCTTAGAATATTTATACAGTTGTTTATGACCCTATGGATATCAAACTATACCATCGAACCTTTATATCATACATTGGGCTTTATTTCATCATTTAAGTCATCAATGGCAACATATATCAATATATATCAACATTTAACAGTTCATAGCCGAAATAACATTCATATTATACCATCACCAATAACTAGAGATCAATGCATTTGTTTTCAACCTTTGACATATATAAAATATGTCAAATATATGATCAATGACATAAATATCATGACAATATATAAACCAGGTAGATTCATCGCAAGTCTTACCGACGATGTATGAAACATCCATGTATAATCTTATGTATGCATTGCACTCACCTAGGCCATGTATTAGTATGCCTCACTAAGTCCTCTTTGATCCTTTCCTTCATTGTACCTCGAACCTCCCTTGATTCAAACTTAACTTCATAATTCAAATAAGTAAAATATTTGTTAGATCCCAATCTAACAATATTTTAGACATATTGTCCAATATAATCATTTGAGCACAAAATCTCCAAACATTTTCTTTCCTTCCTTGTATTGTTGAAAAACTCATTATGGTCCTTAGTGACCAAATTTGAACTTTCATTAACCCTTTTCAAGCCTACTAATCAACCTTAGATACGAAGTGTATCAATTCTCATTTTCTGGCAATTTGCAGTACCTCTAAAGAAATATTTCTATAAAATAATCTACTACTCGGAATTCGATTCCGTTTATTCTGATAGAAACTAGATTAAATAAGCTTTTCAACCATATAAATTAATAGCCCAAATTCAACTTGTACGATTTATGGAGAACTTTCAAAGTCAATTTCCAGTATTGAATTTCGGAACAGCCTGCTATACTGTTTTCTGACCTTTCACCACTTAAAAATTCATATCTTTTTACTCGGAACTCGAAATTAGATTTCGTTTGCTGGACACTAAACTAGACAAACAAATATTTACATCGGTATAAAATTCACCATCTAACCATTTTTGTAGAATTTATGGTGAGTTTTCAAATTTACTGCTATAAACTAGTTTTCCTACACAACTTCCATAAACAACTTCAACTTTTATGCTAACTTCTCCTTATTTATCTACTTTTCAATTTAGTCCAATCACTAGCTTTAAACCACCAACTCTTCACATTCTTCGCCAAATAATTATTCACAATAATTTTCACTAATTTTCCTTATTTATCAAAATAGTCACTAAATGCAAAGATAAGGATTCAAGCTTCTTAACTTTGCAATTTAGTCCTCAATTCAACATAACAACCTTAATTCCATCATTACAACTAAAAATCAGATTTAACCCCCATACAAAACTTCAATTTCGATTTGGTCACTTAACTTTAACAAATTGTCAAAATGGGCACTAATTCAATTCAACATCAATATGGCATTCTAACTTCATTTTCTTATCTCTAACATCATTGATAACACAAATACTCTCCAAACTCTAAAAATTCAGATTTGGTCCTTCAACTTTTCAAGTTTCCAAAATGGTCCCTACACAATTTAACTTGGGGTTTTGCTTCTAAACAACAATTCAAGCTTACTAGATCATTATTTCAACATCACAAACCCTAAATTAAACTTGAATCCATAAAACCTAATCATTTTCATAATAATCAAAACATGTAAAACTTAAATCCCAACTCAATATCATGATTTTAACATCATACTAGCTTGATTTCAACTTAAATTCAATCATGGAATCATAAAATCTCAAAAGCCCCAATTTGATCCATAAACCCTAATTTATTTCTCATGTAAATTCTCATCAATCAAGCATGGATTCCATGAATTATTGATATCAAAAGATAGAGCTTGAAGAGTAGAACAACTTTGCAGTTGAAGAGATTACCTGAAAACCGAGTTTCGGAGCTTGAATCGAGCTTGGAAAATTTTCTTTCTTTCTTTCCCTAGACCTCACGTTTGTTGCTGGAAAAGATGAACATCTTGTTCATCTTTTTACCATTACTTTACACATATATCTATTAAATGAATATTAAATTCATCTCATAGTGAAATTACAATTTTGCCTTTTTATCCAATGGTTGAGATTGATTTTATCATTAATCAAGGGCCAAGATTTAATCTTCCATTTTCTCTTTCCAAAATTGCCCTTATAAATTTTTAAATATTTCAAAATTGCCTTTGGGGCCAAATGACCAATTTGCCCTCCAACAAGTCTTTATTTACTAGTTTGTTTCCAAATTGCCATTCCATTACAATCTAACTAAATCTAGTTAGAATTCAACCAACCATAATAAAATATTCATAAAATAACATTTTATGACTTTTCCATAGCTTTTGGATAAGTCTCCAAAATTTCCATTCGATCCAATATACCGATAAATAATCCTTTACTCAAAAATAAACTGTAGGATTCATCTTGAATCAAACTAAAAATATTTCCAACACTTGGAAATGACTTTTATAACCTTTCTCTATCATATGGAAAAATTTCAAAATTTTCCAGTTTGATCTGGGTATACGAATTCCACTTAAACTTTAACTACAATTTTCCCAATAATCGAAGTATCAGATCGAACCAATAATTCTGCATTCGATTCACACCCTTAGGTGATCTATTTATTTATGAAATAAAAACCCTCAACTTTTGTGAAATTACAACTTCAGTCCCCAAACTTTTCCAAAGTTTATACTTTATCCATAAAATTTTCAAAATTTACATTTTGGTCACTACCTTTTTAAACTTCAATTCCCATTCCAATTTTCCTTGGAATTCAACCAGACTTTAAGAATACCTTATTCAATTCACTATCTATCACATGAGACCTTTAAACCTTAGAAATTTCCTTTCCAAAACCCATAATTAAAGAAATCCCAACTTTCGCATTTTGTCATTTTAGTCACTAAGTTAGCTTTTAAGCTATTATCTTAGTGCTAAATGACCCTTAATCAAATTAGTAAATTTTGAGGTATTACATTTCATCTTATTGTCAATCAATTATCATTATTCATGTAAGCATGCAACTTGTTATCATATTTCATCAATAAACATAATTCATCATCATTTAAGCAAACAATAGTTCGTCCCTTGTACTGCGTCAAGCTTGCTATACTTAGTCATGCATCAGATCATTTATTTTAAAAAGTTATGCAATGTTATTTCTAAATTTGGGTTGACTTTTCACAAGTCTTCCCCTTTTTAATATAATACACATATAGAAATACTCTCACCTGGGCCATTTATTAGCATGCCTCACTAAATTCTACTCGATCCTTTCCTTTATAGTTCCTCGAATCTTCTTTTGATTCGGATTTGACTTCATTAACCACATGAATATAAACAAATATTTTTTAGACTCACTTCTAACAATATTTCAATCAAGCTATCTAATCATTTAACATAATTTTTTTTCATATTTTTCCTTCCTTCCTTATACTGTCCAAAAATTCATTTTGGTCCTTAATGACCATTTTGAACTTCCAATAATTCTTCCGATCTTGTTATCAAACATTTAGATACAAAATGTATCAAATTCTATTTTCTGGCAACTTTTCCTACCCTCCGGGTTTTACTTCTAAAGATTAGAATACACATTGGATCTTAATATCCTTCTTACTGTAAGAACTAGATTCGATAAAAATTCTAACGGTATAAGACACATAAATTAATAAAATCTACAAAAATTATGAAAATTCTTCAAACTCCCGTCATAGAGCTGTCCTGACAGAAGCTGGTCTGTAAATTTTCTAACCTTCATTCGATTAAAAATTCATATCTTTTAACTCAGAACTCAAAATTAGTTTTCGTTTGTTGGAAACGAAACTAGACGAACAAATCTTTACATCGATATAAAATTCATCATCTAAACATTTTTGTAGAATTTATGGTGAATTTTCGAAGTCATTGCCAAAATTCAATCTTCTACATAGCTTTCCATAATTAACTTCTAATTTATACTACTTCTTATTTTTCTACTTGTCAATTTAGTCCAATCAGTTGCTTCAAACCAACAATTCATCATCTTCTTCATCAAATAATTATTCAAAATAATTCCCTCTAATTATCTTTCTTTGCCCAAATAGTCACTAAAATGCAAAGGTAAGGATTCAAACTTCTAAACTTTACAATTCAGTCCTCAAATCAACATTACTACCTTAATTATATTATTTTAACTAAAAAAATCAGATTTAATACCCATCCAAGAATTCATTTCCTATTTGGTCACTTTATTTTAATAAATTGTCAAAATAGTCATTAATTCGATTCAACATCGGTTTAGCATTCTAACATCAGTTTCACATTTCCAACATCATTAATTACATAAATACACTCCAATTTCATAAAATTCAGATTCAGTCCCTTAACTTTGAAGCTTGCCAAATTGGTCCCTATATATTTAACTTAGGGTTTGTTTCCAAACAACAAATCAAGCTTACTAGATCATTAATCCAACATCACAAACCCTAAATTAGACTTAAATCCATAAACCCTAATCTTCTCCATACAAAACAAAATATATAGGGTTTAAATCCTAACTCAATAACATGATTTTAACATCATATATGCTTGATCCAACTTAAATTCAACCATGGAATCATAAAATTTCAAAAGCCCCAATTTTGTTCATAAACCCTAATTTACTTCTCATGTAAAATTTTCATCAATCAAGCATGTATTCCATGAATTAATTACATCAAAGGATATAGCTTGAAGAGTAGAACAACTTTGCAGTTCAAAAGATTACCTGAAAATCGAGTTTTGAGGACTGAATCGAGCTTGGAAAATTTTCTCCCTTTTTCCCTCAAATTTTTGAAATTTTGAAATATGAGGAAGGCTTTATCTTTTGGCCTTTTAATTTTTAAATTGCTCCAATTATGTCACTTGTATTATGTAAATAAATTTTAAATTCAATCAAATAAGAAAATTACAAAATTGCCCTTTTATCCAACGGTTGAAAGTGATTTTATCATCAATCAGGGGCTAAGATTTAAATCTTTAATTTTATTTTTCTAAAAATGGACCTTATAACTTCAAATATTTCAAAATTGCCACCCCTTTCAAATGACTAATTTGCCCTCCAACTATTCTTTATTTACTAGTTTGCCATTCTTGTAAAAATTCAACTAAGTCTAGTTGGAATCCAACCAACTACAAAAAAATACTCATAAAATAGAATTTTATGAATTTTCCATAACTTTTGGATCTGTATTTAGAATTCCAATTTGATCTGATGTACCGATAATTACCAAAAATTTTATTAGATACAATCCCTCTTGGAAATTTTATAACAATAATCATTACAAATATTATTGACTCATACTGAATCCTTTTTATCAGTCAAAAAATACTAACATAGAACATTCCTAGTAGGTCACCCATCCTTGTGCTACTCTAGTCTAAGCACGTTTAACAATTTTTCATTTGATCCAACTACGATTTCCAAATTTCTGAACTTTATAGCTTTATAGCCATTAATATAAGCTTCGTATGAAGAATATGGATAACATAGAAACGTCACTCTGGGGTAAACTATTCCAAAGTTTACACTTTAACCCCTAAACTTTCAAAATTTACATTTTCGTCACTAATAAAAAATTGGGACATTACAATTCCTCCCCCTTTAAGAAAATTCATCCTAGAATTTTCAACGTATATCCGTTCAAAACAATTATGGATATTGTTCCCTCATTTTCTTTTTGGTCTCTCAAGTGGCTTTTCCACTTTATGATTTCTCCAAAGGACCTTAACCAATGAAATTTTCATGTTTCTTAGTTCTTTTACTCCATATGCTAAGAATTTCACTAGTCCCTCTTCATAAGTCAAATCTGATTATAATTCAACTTCTTCAGGGTGATGACATGCGAAGGATCCAATCGATACCTTTGAAACATAGATACATGAAATACATCATGAATCTTGCTTAATTCTGGCGGTAAGGCTGATTGATAAGCCACTGGTTCAACTCTTTTCAAGATCTCATAAGATCCAATGAACTCGGGACTAAGTTTTTCCTTTTCTACCAAATCGTAACACCTTTTCCCAAGGTGAAATCTTTAGGAACACTTTGTCCCCATCTTCATATTCAACATTGTTTCTCTTCTTGTCTGCATAAGCCTTTTGTCGATCTGTGGCAGCCTTGAGATTATGCTGAATAATTTTCACTTAATCCCCCATTTCTCGTATCAAATCAGCCCCTCCAGCCTTTGGGTTAATTTGAATATTTCGGTCCTGTAACTTGAATCAATTATGAGAAATTCAACACTTTCTTCCATACAGTGCTTCAAATGATGCCATCTTGATGCTTGTCTAATAACTATTGTTACTCGTAATCCTATTACAAATTTCATTGTCACTCATTCTCACTTCCATTGAGGAATATAAATAGGTTGAATCAATCCATGAGGTACTTGATATTCGACTTTTACTTGTTGTCATGTCAAGCACTTTGTCATAAATTCTGAAATTTCCTTTTTTCATTCCTAGCCACCAATACCAAGTTTTTAGATTTTAATACATTTTGCTACTTCCAAAGTACATAGTTAATGCACTATGATGAACTTTAGTCAAAATCTCTTTATCAAAACATCATCATCAGGAATGTAAACTTTCCTTCGATAATATAAGCAACTATTTGACTTAATTTCATAGTCCTTTGTTTTTCTTGATTCAACTTACTTCCTCTTTTCAATACATTATTTATCCGAAAATTGCAAATCTTTGATTCGATCCAACAAAGTTGGTTTCAGCTAAAATTCTACTGCTAATGAACCATCTTGTCTTAATGATAATTGTACATTCATTGTGTACAAAACAAAAATATCTTCTGATAAAAAACACCAGTTGCTACTTTAGTCTTCCTGAAGTGATCGTCTATTTTATCCAGTAAATTCCCAAGAAACTCCGGACTTCAGATACATTTTCTCGATGCCACCCATTCGAGAATGGCTTGTACTTTCTTGGGATCAACTTTTATTCCCTCTGTCGATACTACATGTCCAAGGAAAGTTACTTTTGATAACCAAAATTCACAATTTAGAAAACTTTGGATAAAGTTGTTTATCCCTTAGTGTTTGTAATACCATTCAAAGATGGTAATCATGTTCAGCTTCTGTCTTTGAGTATACCAGAACATCGTATATGAAGACTATTATAGATTGGTCTAAGTAGGGTTGGAATACCCTATTCATCAAATCCATGAATGTAGCGGGGGCATTCGTAAGTCCAAATAGCATTAACGATACTCGTAATGTCCATAATGAGTCTTGAATGCTGTCTTTGGTATATCCTCTTCCTTAACCTTGAGCTGATAATACCCTGATCGAAGATCTAATTTTTGAGAACACAGCTGGTCCTTGAAGTACCAACCTTTTCTTTTTACATTTCACCTCTGCATCATATGCAGATAACTTAATCTATTCCAAGAATAACTTTAAATTCACGGAATGGAAGTTCCATTAAATTCATCGGGAACTTAATCCCTTGAATTACTAATGGACATGTCTTACATATTCTAGTCACCCGTGTTTTATGTCCAAGTGGGTTACTAGGAATCACATTACTAAAAATATTTTTCCCTTAAGAATCTTTCTTTGTACTACTATCTTAGTACCAATATATATAAGTTAGTCGAGCCCGGATCAATTAAAGTAAATACAAGCTCTCTCCATAGCCTTTGTTTTATTTACAACATTCTGGTAAACCGATAAACTCATATTTTTAAGCTCTTTAACAGTCGTCGTCCTTACTAGTGCAGGTGTTGGAGCTGGTAAGGGCGTTAAGGGTTAAAATTTTTTTATTAACCATAGCCTCTAAGGCTCGTACTAAGCCTCCATATTCTTATGCTGGAGCTCCCTATTGCGTAGGTGGCTCAGCTGGGGTAGGAGTTAGAGGTGAAATATTATGTACCTCATTACTTCCACTTTAGACCTATTCTTGGTCCCCATGATTAATTGTCTGACGTGATTCAGCAGTATTTAACATTATCTATTACTACTATAACCTATTCATGTTAACGAGGAGCATAATCAAGTTACACAGATAGTACATCAGTAACATGACATCCTAGGGACATGTACTTAATAACAAATCATATCACACTTGGTTTAACCTCCAGAATCGGCTAAACATGTAGCTCTGATACCAATAAATGTAACACCCTGAACATATACTCGTAGGATGAATATACATTAAAGATGTTACGGAATCGTTGGAAGAAATCTTAACTTGTACTTTTTTATATCAAAATTTAGCTTGTAGTTTAACCCTTTTTCGGTTTTAAATTAAAAACTATATCGTCTAGATGCAGCTAGTTTTGACCCTGAATTGGTTTACAAAACTTATAGCTGAGTTACTAAAATAAAAATTCAACTCAGGGTAAAAACAATGTGTGCTCCCTAGACCTTTGCTTAATTATAAAATTTCTACACGATTAGGGTTAAACTATATTTTATTGTATCAAAGTTCAATGCTACTATTAGAAAACTATACTTCGAAACTTATTCATCATAAAAGCATATATTTAAGTTGTAAACTTATACTTTAAACATCTCAACTTAAAAATATTTACATGCCCTCTAGATATCAAATTACGGTAAAGATGTACTTACTGTATCTTATTGTAGTAACTTGCTTTCCAAAAGAACAGCTCCTCCTTGTTAATCTACTTCGGAGAACCTACATTTGGAATAAAACAAAAGCTAAGTACGAACTTGTGAGGCATTTAACACATTTATCATAACATGGAGAGATGCATTACAGTGTGTTATATAAAAGTGCATTCCAATTTCTTTAACATGGAAAGCATTTCACAACATAATAATATCATGTATTATGACTATCTTAAGAATCATGTCATCCATCAATTCTGTCATAGAATCATGATATCAATGGTTCATGATCATCAAGTAGTTATGCATTCATCACGTAATCATTTGCATAACATATTCTGAAACATGGTCATACTTTCATCATGCAATTATTTGCATATCATATTCTGAAACATGGTCATACTTTCATCATGCAATTATTTGCATATCATATTCTGTAACATAGTCATACTTTCATCATGCATTTATCCGCATATCATATTCTGTAACATAGTCATACTTTCATCATGCAATTATTTTAATATCATATCCTTTAACATAGCCCAAAGTATATTATATGATACCAAGGAACGCGAGTCATCTTGATAAGGCATCATAGTGTCTACGACGCTGAAGCGTCTGCATCGCCGAAGTGACTGAGATGAGTACGTACTCAAGGATGCTCTTTGCTCCTCGTATAATCAAGGAAGCTCTTTGCTCCTTATAATTGCACTTCTGTGCTAACAACACCGAAGTGTTTGAACAACGCCGTAGCGTCTAAGCCGACACCGAAGTGTCTAAACATCATCGTAGTGACTGAAACGCACAGTAGTGCTAGGACGTAGCTGCTAGGACTCTATGGATATCCAACTATACCAAAGACTTCACAATAGTAATTGGGAAAAATCAACATTTCATGTTCAAAGCATTTTATGATTTATAGCCCAAAGTACAATTTCATGTGAATCCTATGGTATACGAGTCATTATAACGACATCGTAGTGTCTGCAACACCGTAGCGTGTGATGGTGAGTACGTACTCGAGGATTCCCTTTGCTCCTCATTATCGCACCTTTTGTGTTAGTCGACACCGAAGTCTCTAAACATCACCGAAGTTACTGTAACGCCATAGCGTCTGATGTTAACACCGAAGTGTCTGGAACGCACCGTAGTGCTGGAATGCAGTTGCTAAGACTCTATAGATATCCAATTATACCTTGAACTCTCATACATAAATACTTGGGCATTTCATCTTATTGTCAATCAATTATCATTATTCATGTAAGCATGCAACTTGTTATCATATTTCATCAATAAACATAATTCATCTTCATTTATGCAAACAATAGTTCGTACCTCGTACTCGATCAAGCTTGCTATACCGAGTCATGCATCATATCATTTATTTTAAAAAGTAATGCAATGTTATTTCTAAATTTGGGTTGACTTTTCACAAGTCTTCCCCTTTTTAATATAATACAATATAGAAATGCACTCACCTGGGCCATTTATTAGCATGCCTCACTAAATTCTATTCGATCCCTTCCTTTATAGTTCCTCGAATCTTCTTTTGATTCGTATTTGACTTCTTTAACCACATGAATATAAACAAACATTTGTTAGATTCACTTCTATCAATATTTCAATCAAGCTATCTAATCATTTAACATAAAATATTTCCATAATTTTCCTTCCTTATATTGTCCAAAAATTTATTTTGGTCCTTAATGACCATTTTGAACTTCCAATAATTCTTCAGAGCTTGTTATCAAACATTTAGATACAAAATGTATCAAATTCTATTTTCCGGCAACTTGTCCTACCATCAGAGTTTTACTTCTAAAGACCAGGATACACATTGGATCTTAATATCCTTCATACTGTAAGAACTAGATTCAATAATGATTCTAACGATATAAGCCACATAAATTAATGAAATCTACAAAAATTATGAAAATTCTTCAAACTCCCATCACAGAGCTATCCTGACAGAAGCTGCTCTGTAAATTTTATAACCTTCATTCGATTAAAAATTCATTTCTTTTAACTTAGAACTCGAAATCAGTTTCCGCTTGTTGGAAACGAAACTAGACGAACAAATCTTTACATCGATATAAAATTTATCATCTAAACATTTTTTTTATAATTTATGGTGAATTTTCGAAGTCACTGCCAAAATTCAATCTTCTACATAGCTTTCCATAATTAACTTCTAATTTATGCTAACTTCTTCTTATTTTTCTTCTTGTCAATTTATTCCCATCACTTGCTTCAAACCACCAATTCATCATCTTCTTCATCAAATAATTATTCAAAATAATTCCCTCTAATTTTCTTTCTTTGCCCAAATAGTCACTAAAATGCAAAGGTAAGGATTCAAACTTCTAAACTTTGCAATTTAGTCCTCAAATCAACATTACTACCTTAATTCTATTATTTTAACTAAAAAAAATCAGATTTAATCCCCATCCAAGAATTCATTTTCTATTTGGTCACTTGATTTTGACAAATTGTCAAAATAGTCACTAATTCGATTCAACATTTGTTTAGCATTCTAACATCAATTTCACATCTCCAACATCATTAATTACATAAATGCACTCCAATTTCATAAAATTCAGATCTGGTCCCTTAACTTTGAAGCTTGCCGAATTGGTATTTATATATTTAACTTAGGGTTTGTTTCTAAACAACAAATCAAGCTTACTAGATCATTAATCCAACATAACAAACCTTAAATTAGACTTAAATCCATAAACCATAATCTTCTCCATACAAAACAAAATATGTAGGGTTTAAATCCTAACTCAATAACATGATTTTAACATCATATAAGCTTGATTCCAACTTAAATTCAACCATGGAAACATAAAATTTCAAAAGCCCCAATTTTGTTCATAAACCCTAATTTCATTCTCATGTAAAATTTTCATCAATCAAGTATGTATCCCATGAATTAATTACATCAAAGGATAGATCTTGAAGAGTAGAACAACTTTACAGTTCGAAAGATTACCTGAAAATTGAGTTTCGGGGCTTGAATCGAGCTTGGAAAAATTTCTCCCTTTTCCTTCAAATTTTCAATATTTTGAAAGATGAAGAAGGCTTCATCTTTTGGCCTTTTAATTTTTAAGTTGCTCCAATTATGCCACATGTATTATGTAAATAAATTTTAAATTCATTCAAATAGGAAAATTACAAAATTGCCCTTTTATCCAACGGTTGAAATTGATTTTATCATCAATCAAGGGCCAAGATTTAAATCTTCAATTTTCTTGTTCCAAAAATTTCCCTTATAACTTAAAATATTTCAAAATTTCCACCCCTGCCAAATGACTAATTTGCCCTCCAACTATTATTTATTTACTAGTTTGCCATTCTTGTAAAAATTCAACTAAGTCTAGTTGGAATCCAACCAACTACAAAATATACTCATAAATTAGAATTTTG
This sequence comes from Hibiscus mutabilis, assembly GCA_019671005.1. Classification (NCBI taxonomy): domain Eukaryota; kingdom Viridiplantae; phylum Streptophyta; class Magnoliopsida; order Malvales; family Malvaceae; genus Hibiscus; species Hibiscus mutabilis. The sequence goes on along the minus strand of CM033729.1, from coordinate 19,563,476 downwards.
TGAATTTTCCATAACTTTTGGATCTGTCTTTAAAATTCCAATCGATCCGATGTACCGATAAATACTAGAAATTTTATCAGATACAATCCCTCTTGGAAATTTTATAACAATAATAATTACAAATATTATTGACTCATGCTGAATCCTTTTTATCACTCAAAAAATACTAACATGGAACCTTCCCAATAGGTCACCCATCCTTGTGCTACTCTGGTCTGAGCACGTTTAACAATTTTTCATTCGATCCAACTACGATTTCCAAATTTCTAAACTTTATCGCTTTATAGCCATTAATATAAGCTTCGTACGAAAAATTCGGCTACCACGGAAATGTCACTCTTGGGGTAAACCATTCATTTACGGGCTCAAAATACATAACTTTTGAAATTACACTTTGGTCCCTAAACTTTTCCAAAGTTTACACTTTAACCCCTAAACTTTCAAAATTTATATTTTGGTCACTAATCAAAAATTGGGACATTACAGTTGGGCTACAGGAAGGGAAGTAGTTCAGATACTATATTTTTTGATATCGATATTGTAAATGTAATATCGGTATGATAAAAGCAGTACTAAGACTGTATTAATTTGCATGACATCGAAGCACAAGAGTGTATCGGTACTGAATAGGGATATCGGTACTATTCAAAAAATTTGATATGTGTAGGTAAAAATGTTTTTATTAACAAGGAGTCACGTTAATAAATTATAAGTTCTGATAACCATTAATAAAATGTTTTGTTGTGTTTTATGTGTGGTATAAACTTATGTGACATAAATAAACTTATGTTTTGTTGGAAGAAGGTGTTTGAGCATGGATAAAGAAACCAATCTGTACGTAGAAGGTGTGAAGGATGAGACGGTCGCGGTGTCTGAGGCCTCAAAACCATTTGTCTTCATATTTGAACTTCTAGTAAGTTAAAGTTGAATGTAAATAGAAAATTTTAAATTGGTTAATTTGTTATAATTAAGTTGAAATATGAAAACTTTGAATGAATGTATGTACAACATAAATGAATGCAAAAGACGAAAGGGTGGGAAAAAGAAAATGACTAATGAGGTAAGCGGGAGATTTGGAATAGTTTTATGTGTTATGTATTTTGCAGTAATGTTCATATGAGCTAAAATTGTAATATTGTCTGAATGATGAAGGAGAAGAAAACATTGGCTAATAAATGGGCCAAAATGACTGATGAAGAAAAAAGTCTTACATTGACATGCACTTGCAGCAGAAGGAAGCATATATTGATGCAACATCAAAAGGTGATGACACGGATACTGTCAAGAAGGTAAGAGTTGTATTACTTCGTAGACGAAGTAGTGGAGCTTAAAAGTAATTCTTAGTATTGTATAGATGACTAACGTTGATGTAATTATCCGTATGTTTTTAGGAGACATCCACAAGGTGTAGCATAAAAAAGTTGTCCAAGTTGTTTAAAGAGAAGAAGAATAAGAAGATGGATGGTGTAGTTAATTAAATTGGGTTTGAGGGTTTACTCGGTAAAACTGTGAGCAATTTGTTACGATCTTTGTCGTGACTTAGTGGAAAGCTTTGATGTTCAATGCTTAATGATGCAATTTAACAGGCACAATATTTGTGTAATGGTGGAGGATGTGGAAGTTGTTTTGCGGCTTAAAAATGAAAGTGCTGATGTTACACGCGTGACAGAGAAATGTAATGGGAAAGAACTAGCTGTGAAGAATAAAATTAGCCCGAAGGTTTCATATGTTAATTTAGAGGCAGAAATATTAAGTGGTGATTATGAAGGAGATGAGTTGAAAGCGAGGGTGATTTGCACATTGTTGTTGTCTTTCTATGTCCTACGTCGGACACTGTGCCCTCGACAAAAACTTTTAGTTTTTGTGCTCTGAGGGGTTGAAGGGAAAACTTAACTGGTGTATGTTTGCATATGAGAGGTTGGTTGATGGTATATTGAAACATAATTCTCGTGAAAGTCAGACATACATGACCGGGTGCATAGCAATCTTAGAGGTAAATTGGTAGTAAATTTATGTATTGTGCTAGTAATGTAGAATTAAGGATGGTTTTATTTTGAATAATAACATTGTGTGTAATTTGGAATGTAGGTGAGATTGTACGATTATTGGACATGAGTGCCCAACAGAGGAACTGTCGCTGCAAATCGTGTAGCACGTATTCATGCATGGGGTGAAAAAGAGGTTAAAAAGCTTATTTCCAATATTAAGGGAGACCATCCTGCAAAAAAGTAAAGGTAAGTATGTTATTAAATAATATAATGTCTAGTGAAAAGAAATGATATAAATTCTAAAACATTTGTGTATGTTTTTGGGTAGGTTATTGGGTTGGATAATGGTTGTAGAGAAGTGCCTCTACTGAAATGATAATGGAGGCACTTGGCAAGGTCATTTCAGATGTGAATAAAATAAAAGAGAGTATGAAAGCCGAACTAGAAAAGCAAAGCAAGATTAATGAGTTGGTTGAGGCAATGAAGGATAAATCAAAGAAGGTGGTTGATCATGTTGTTGGTTTGAGTGCCAACATGATGTACTTGAAGAAGGCCTTATGCGTCGTGGATGCCAAATTTGGCATAGATAGGATGAGAATACAATTCAATGGTACCTGCAATAATGTTGGGATCATCATCCTCTTCTTTGCTCCTTACGTGGAACATCTGTGCATGAGCCTTGGATTCTGGTATGTATGATGCCTTAGACGAGCACTAGGCTTCCCCGAAGATCCTTACTTTGCTCTCTTGCCTTGGAAGGACTGAGAAAGGGATGAAGAATTAGCCAGTGCAGAAGTAGATCTGACAGTATTATTGGGACAATTATAAATGTGATGACCCATCTCGCCATAGAAAAAGCATGTTCCAGACTTCTTACGGCATTGCCCCACAGAATGCTTGTGCTGGCAAAAATTGCAAACTGGGAATTGTGTCTCTCGTCCAGAACCACCAGTGCTATCAATAGAATTGGTCCTAGGGAAGGACTGGGTTACGGCTTGAGGCTTAACAATATATCCGAAACAGGAAGGCTGTGAATACACATTCTACTTCGGGCCATGATACTTTCCTTTCTTATATGGCTTTAGAGGACGGGAGTCATCTTGGTATCTCTCCTCAAATTTGCCCAACCCATCAATCTTCTTGGCTCTCTGATTAGCTTTAGTGGCTTTGACCCTATTTACATGGTCTTGAAAGTCGGTAATGCCCAATGCGGTAAACATAGGGCATAGATCATCATTCAGTCCATTGATGAACATTATGCACTTCTCTTCCTTATTCTTGATATATTCAGCATGATACCTGCAGTACTTGCAGAAATCGTGGATGTACTACTCTACAGGCCGTCCACCTTGTTTTAGATGGAGAAAGATGTCACGCCTCTCAGTGAGGTAAAATTCATTGGTGTATTTCTAAATTCTCGCAGGAAGAACTCCCAAGTCACCGCTTCTTCTAGGACTGTGAGAATAGTAGTCTCCCACCAGTAAAGTGCCTCATTAGCCAGCAATGCAAGGGCACACTCAAGTTTGTGTTCGTCGAAACACTGTAGCTGCTTAGTCAGGATTCTTAAGGTACTGTCCAGCCAATACTCGGTGATCTCAGCATCGTCATCATCACGTCCGATAAAGGAATAGGCGCAAAGCTGAGGCAGCTTATTAATCAGAGTTTGAGCATACTAGACAACAGTGGTAGAAGGCTAGAAAGTCTGCTCAGCCTTCATCGATGTCATAAATATCTTGAAAATGTCAGCCATGTTCCAATAGCATTAGGCTTGAGTAGTATGTACCTTGGGCTCAAGGTTCTGCGTCGGAGTATTTTGCAGAATTAGAGGGTCCCCTCCTAATCTGTTCACCATGGGTTGAGGAGTGTTAAGTGTTCAAAAATACTATTTTTATTACCCTTTTTATTCTTATTATTGCTAGACTTAGGCCCATATTAGTTGCATTATTAGTCATTCATGAATATTTTCATCGTTTCCTTGGTGGACAAGCTTGATTTCATATTTTGCTTAATTTTGTGGAAAAAGATACTGCTTTGTGTGTGTGTGCAAAATCACTTGTCAAAGCAAGGCTGGAACTAGCTGCCAGGCCAATGCATGAAAGAGATGCCGAGCTAGTTGCCAGCGCAATGCATGAAGGAGATGTCGAGCTAGTTGCCAGGGCAATTTTCGACAATGCACGAATCTACAAGGAGAAAACAAAGCAATGGCATGACAAGAAACTATTGTCGCGGCAATTCATGCCAGGGCAACTAGTTCTCTTATTCAATTCTCGGCTAAAACTTTTCCTGGGAAAGTTGAAATCAAGATGGTCGGGACCATTCGAAGTCGTCAAACCATTCTCCCTTGGTGTTGTGATAATCAAGTCCATCTCTGACAACCATGAATTCAAAGTTAATGGACAAAGATTGAAACACTACAATGGTGCCCATGTGGAACGTAACAAGGAAGTGGTCAATTTAGGAGATGCATGAGCATGCTCTCCCTTTGATATTAGTAGTTTTATTTTATTTTTATTTATTTATTTTTATTTTCGATTAAGTATTTAATTTATTTTATTTCGAATTTTTTTTATTTTTTATTTTTATTTTTTTACTATTTTCGATTATTATATATATATATATTTTTTAGGATAGATTTTTTTTAGAATCCCTTTATACATCTTTATTTATTTTCTTTTATTAATTTAATTTTAATCCTTATTTGATTTGTCTTTGAATTGTAGGAAAAAAAAGTTCAAGATAAAGAGGAATTCTAATCCAAGTAGGAAAACATCTTCAACAAGGAAACTAATGGGCTGAATCTAATGCTTATATAAAGCCTCCAATTCACCCTAACCACAACCCCTTGTCGACAACGTCTCCCTCACCCTAAACCCTTTTTCATTTTCCCCTAATCCCACCCACCTATCTTTTCTATAAAACCCATCACCCTTAACCTATTCCTACTTTCTATCTTGCAATTTTTTTAGTTTCTTTTCTTTGTTTTTACAAAACTCACAACCAAGATCATCCATGGCATCCAAGATTAAACTTTTAGTTCATCCAAGTTCCTCCAAAGAACCAAGATACAAGAAGTTTGCTACATCGGTGGTTCAAGAAAGATTTCAATCCAAGTTTGAAAGCCGGAAGATTCATGAAGAACAAGGCTTTGAATACTCCAACTCTCATTAAGATTTCGGCCTTGAACCATTCATCTTCGAGAGGATTGCACATCAAAAGTGGCAAATCTTTTGCTATCAACCGGAACCGGGTAACATCTCATGGGTAAGAGAATTCTATACTCACTCACCTAACCCGGATAATCCTTATGTTTTTGTTCGTGATAAGGCCATACTCATAAGTCCCGAAAACGTCAACACCTTTTACGGGCTTTACATTGAGAAGGACGAGCATCAAACCTTCGTTGATCAAATCACTCCCAAGCAACTCGACAAGGTGCTTCAAGAACTCACTTAACCCGGAACTCATTGGAACGACGGTAAATACAGGGGCACGGTAAATCGCCTTCAGCTTAAACCCGAGGCAAAACTATGGAATAAGTTTGTTAAAACTTCTTTAATGCCCACCACACACAATACTACCGTTGATATACCACGTCTTTTGCTCATACATTCTATTTTGCATAATTGCATCATTAACATTGGAAAAATTATTTGTGATGAGATTTTTGTATGCAGCTCAAAAGATAAGGGTTCTCTTTTCTTCCCTTGCTTAATTTATAATCTTTGCAAGGAGATGCATGTCCCAAGTGAGTCCACAGATGAAAAGGCCCTACCCAAGTCTGGTTGGAATCAAGCACTAATCTGAAAGCTAATGGGAGAGGCAGCGGGAGATTCTTCAAGGCCTTCAATTGCCACGGCAACTCCTGCCGCCCCGGCAATCCATAATGCCTAAGCACCTAACGCCAGGGCAACTCGGCCATTAACCCTGGGACACTTTGAAGCACTTTTTCACCCATTGGCAAGCCACCTAAGGCAAATTGAATATCGTCAACTAATGTTCATGCGGTACATGAAGGAGCACAACAATGCCATCACCCAAGTCATCCTAGAAAAGTACCCGGACAATCGCGTGTCGTTCCCAATCTTTCCCACCGAGATCCTTGCCCCGACAACCAATGAAGCAGTCGCCACGACAACCTACATCGTGCACGCACAAGATGATGCCACGGCAACCAAAGCTAAAGACATCCCGGAAACCACAGCAAAAGCCAAAGGTAAAGCAACTATTCTCGAATCAACTCCTACGGAATCATTTTCTGATTTTTCATATTCGGACGAGTCCTCCATTGAACCAACAAAGACTGCACCAATTGAATCCTCTAAGCGAAAAGCCAATGACATTGATGAAGAGAACGATGAGGACAACCCCGTATGAGGATCGATTCCACCACCGGCAACAAGAAAACAACCATCGCGTTCAAGCAAGAGAATCAAGACACCGACCAAAAGGAAACTAATCATCTACGATGACGAACTCTCAGAGTAAGTCCTCGTATGCATTTATTTTATTTTATTATTTTTATTTTTTGTTATTTTTATGCATGCATTGAGGATAATGCCTCACTCGAGTTTGGGGGGGATTGTTATTAGTAGTTACCATGTTTAGTTACATTAATCTTAAGTATTACATTTAGGATACATAAATTGCTTACCATGCCTTTAATTGAAACAAGAATTGCTTAGATTTGATGAATATCCAATGATGACTTTGCCAATGCACTTAATTGATAGAATTTTTATTCTAGGATAACCATGGAAAAACTTAGAATTTTACTATGATGCTAAATTTGATGAAACACTGTTGTGGTTTGATTGATTTAAGGAATTCTAGTGAACTTAGGTGGATAATTAACAAATTGGGGGATTAGAATAAAAATTGGATGAATGCTAGAGGTGCCCGAAATTGGCTCTAGCATGTGCTAAAAATTTATCGCTAGAGGTGCCCGAAACTGGCTCTAGTATGTGTTAAAAAAATTTAACTAGAGGTGCCCGAAACCGACTCTAGTCGAATAAATTAACTTATGAAAACTAAAAACAAAACACTAGGGGTGCCCAAAACTGGCTCTAGTTAAAACATGTTAAAAAGAACCCAATGAAGTAATTTGAAAACCTATTGTTTGCATAGAATCCGAAAAATCAACTTGCACACAACTCCGCACACACTCACAAGCATTATAGTTTGATTCCGAGTAACTCCTATGTTTTCCGAAAAATAAAAAGCCAATCATACTTTGTGCTCCGGTTCAGAGAATTGAAATCAAGTTCAAAGCTAAGTTTGTGAAAATTGAAGTCTTGGCAGGTAATTATGAGTTTGCATTGCTTGAGGACAAGCAATAGTTCGAGTTTGGAGGTGTGATAAGTGTTCAAAAGTACTATTTTCCTTACCCTTTTTACTCATAATATTGTTAGACTTAGGCTCATATTAGTTGCATAGTTAGCCATTCATGCATTAATCCATGTTTCCTTCCATCGTTGAGCTTGATTTCATAACTTGATAGTTTTTGTGGGAAAAGATGTTGCTTTGGTGTATTTTGTGTGTATATGCAGGATCACTTGCCAAAGCAAGGCTAGAGCTAGTTGCCAGGGCAATGCATGAAGGAGACACCGAGCTAGTTGCTAGGGCAATGTATGAAGGAGACACCGAGCCAGTTGCCATGGCAATTGTCGACAAGAGCAAAGGTGATATGGTAGTCGAAATTGATGACTAGACAAGCCCAAGATGACGTGGAGCAAAGCCCAAATCCAAAGGAATTTGATTTCCATGCAGAGATTAAAGAATAATTAAATTCCAAGAAGATAGGAGAAGTTCTAGTAGGAATACAATTATAATAAAGAATTATATTCTTTAAAGATAATTTAATTCCAACTTAAACTCCTCCTCAAAGAAGGACTTTGGCCTAGCCCTATAAATAAGATGGAGATTTCAACAATTGATAGAGAGCAAGAGAGGGGAATTTCGACAAGTCCAAGGAGGGCAAGAGGAGAGAATTTTCGACAAGCATCTAGGGCAAGGAGAATTTCGACAAGCCTCCTTCTTCATCCTTTTCTTTCTTGTTCGATTGGGTTCATGCTAGGGATTATTTATCTTGTGTTTCTTTGGAACCTAGCCATGAACTAAATCTATTTGGCTATGGTTATTGTGCTTTGTGGTTGTGAGAAACTATTGGTTTTTGTTTAGGTAATAAGAGTTTGCACTTTTCTATTCAAGGTTTATTCATTCTTGGTTCTTATTCTTGTTTGCGAGTGAATTGGGAGAGGATCTCGTGATTTCATCTATTTATCTAATATCGGGAGAGTTAGATTCAAGAAACGAATGAATATGATCTTTATTCAATCTATTGATGGTGAAGATTAATCCGGCTTAGGAATAAGTTGAGGATTTCAACGGCTAAGAGGAGCGCAATATTGGTTGTTGTTCACCCTTGATTCACGCAAGGATGTATTATCAAGGCATGCACAAGTAGCTAGAGTTTCGACTTAGGGATAAGAAGAAACCATTGAAGAACGCTCTACCGAACCTTGAAGGTTGCTGCCCAGACGCCCAAGTAGTTGCCCAGGCAACCATCGATTAGTTGCCAAGGCAACCCCGTTGTGCAAGTTGCCAAGGCAACTGAGTTGCCGGTGCACTCTTTTACCAAAACGATCCAATCGGCTATCACACCTCAACTCACGATAACCTGGCCTATCTCTCTCTCATTTGATCTCATATTTTCTTTTACTTTATTGCTTTCTAGATTAGTTATTAGTTAAACTCCTATAATCCTTTATTTGTGTTTTTACTTTTTACAGTGCAAGAGACTAGATTCTTGAAGTGGCACCAATCCCTGTGGAGACGATATCTTTTATACTATAACTTGCGACGTGTATACTTGCACATTTGCGTAGCACTTATTACGCGCAACAGTAAACATAGGGCGTAGATTATCATTCAGTCCATTGATGAACATTCTACACTTCTCTTTCGCATTCTTGATATATTTAGCACCATACCTACAGTACTTGCAGAAATCATGGATGTACTGCTCCACGGGTCGTCCACCTTGTTTCAGATGGAGGAAGATGTCACGCCTCTCAGCGAGGTAAAATTCATTGATGTATTTCTTTCTAAATTCTCGCAGGAAGAACTCCGAAGTCACCGCTTCTTCTGGGGCTGTGAGAATGGTAGTCTCCCACCAATAAAGTGCCTCATAGTCCAGCAATACAAGGGCACACTCAAGTTTGTGTTCGTCGAAACATTGTAGCTGCTTAGTCAGGATTCTTAAGGTACTGTCCAGCCAATACTCAGCGATCTCAGGATCGTCATCATCACGTCCGATAAAGGAATAGGCCCAAAGTTGTGGCAGCTTATTGATAGGAGTTCGGGCATACTGGAAAACAGCGGTAGAAGGTTGGGAAGTCTGCTCGGCCTTCATCAATGTCATAAATATCTTGAAAATGTTAGCCATGTTCTGATAGCATTCGGCTTGAGCAGTCTGTACCTTGGGCTCAGGGTCCTGCGTCGGAGTATTTTGCAGAATTAGAGGGTCCCCCTCCTAATCTCCTCACCATGGGTTGATGAGCTGGTAGCATGCTCGTCTATACGAGCCTCGTTAGAGTCATACATTTATAAGTAAAGAGATCGGGTTAGTCGGTAAGTCACAATATACAATAAATAACTCATAGGTGAAAAAATGCAATGCAATAACGACATAATATACTTTAGTTTAGTCCTAGAATCAACTAAACTCTAACTCTGATACCACAAATGTAACACCCATTTCCCGGTCTGGTAGGAATCTTGGTCAGAAACTGTTACCGGTAAACAAAATGATATTTGATACAATATTTTATTCAATAATTGAATGAGATTCGATGTTCAATACGATAAGATATTCAGTCCATTAAGACCGTTAGTTTGGTACGATACAGAAATTATCTATTTTGGACCAATTTCAAACTTTTACAAGTTTTAGGGACTAAAATGTAATTTCAATAAATCAAGGGTCCATTTAGGAAACTAAACTTACCACAGTGTAATTTGAGCTTTGGCCAATGAAACTGTAAATTTTAAAATCATTCGTAGTTTGTTTACTAGTTCAATTTAGCCTTACAAAATTCAATGACCAAACTGTAAAATTCCAGAATTTGTTTTAACCCTTATTAACAGAATTAACGGTTTAGGTATCGATACACGTTGGGCTGTACCGATACACCTCTGCTGAGTTCAGTAAGTTAGTTGTTGCAATATTGGGATCCTACCGATACGAGTCTTGCCGTATCGATACGCTATGTTTAATATGACTTAACCATTTTACAGATTCAAAAGGTAGTACCGATACGGGCCCTACCATATTGATACGCTAATAACAGTTAATACGGTTATAAATTACTGTATATGTACCGATACAGGCATCGGTATGTAAGGCCTTAATTCAAAAACTAAATTCCATTAACATAAAGGAGTACCGATACACATACAGGCGTATCGGTACGAAGCTATCGACACAAGAAGGGGATCGATACGCCCTATACTGGTACCGATACCCAGATACAACCAAGTTTCCAGGTTCTAAAACCTGTACCAGTATGGATCAAGCCATATCGGTATACCTTTTAACACGGGTCAAAATATGCAAGCTCGTACCAATACGCTTCCACTTGTATCGATACGACAGGGTCTGTATTGTCAATTTTTATCTATTTTAATGGCCATTTATCCAACCAAACCTTTTCCAAATCCTATGAAATTTTACCAGCAAGTGTATCTAGCCTAAATCTAATAGCATGTCAAATTTTAGGGTCAAATGAATGTGTTTACTATGTTTTCCCCAATTTAGGCCAAATATGCATTTTAGTCCACTTTTTACTAATTTCAAAAGTTTCATTTTAGCTTCTTAAACATACCAAAAGCATATACAAAATACATGCACCCACGTGGTCAAAAGTGACCTATACAATCATTATGCCACCATTCTAGGAGTTGTAGGATGGACATACTTTACTTTAATGACTTAGGTGACTTGCCAAAACTCCAACCTTCCCTATCTTGACTCCAAACCTTGTTAGCCTAAAATGCATGGAAAAATGAATGCATTAGGCATACTTTGCCTAGTGAGGTAGTCATAAACAATGAATGCATTCTAAGCATGCTTCAATAATATCAATGACAATAATAACATGGTCATATGCTTCAATGGTAATTTCAATACAATATCGATGGCCAATGCAATAATAATAATCAATATAATAGCAATAATCAATGAAAATATATAATAAGTATCAATAGGTTTCCTTGGATCGATGCAAGGAATGTGGATACACGAATTTCTACGCTGTACCAAAATCAATAGTGGTCTAGTCCCTCCGTCGCACCAATATGACCAATACACATCATACCTCCGCCGCACCATAATAAAGGCTGAAGTCCAAGGACCGTAGTCCACCCGTACCAATAAGATCATGAACTCTATGGCATGCCAACTATATCCAATCCCACTCGAATCCAAGGTTCGATAATAATAGTTTGGTAGTAATAATTTTAATAGCAATGATTCAGTCCAATGAATCGGTAGCAATATTTCCATAACAATGGATCAATAGCAATAGTTCAATAGCCATATTTTTCAATGTCGATAAGCAATAGCAACGATTCAATACAGTATCCAATATCAATGAACAATGATCAGTGAACAATATTTTTATATGACAAAGTCTCAAAGATTTTGATGCTATCAATAACTATGCTATGAATGATGATTCGATGCAATACTCACCAACTTACCAATATGACTTCTGTAATACCCTGAATTTGGGCCTAGATGTGAGATGGTTTGATTATACGGTTCAGGAGAACCTGATTTGGCAATTCAAGTTAGTTTCAGGAATTAAATCTTAATAAATAGTTTTTGGTCAAAATAAAATATAGAAAAATGATAGAAAATAATTAATTAATATTTTAAAGGTTTTGTTAAATTCAATTTGAAGGAATTAAATATGATTTTGGGACATTTTGGCTCGGTGACTAAAATGTAAAGTTTTCAAAATTGTTTTTGGTGACTAAATCGTAAAAGTGTCAAAACTTAGACTCTTTAAGGAGATATTTACAAAAACTTTTTCATCAGATTTTTCCCTTAATTTTGGGCTATTTTAAAATGCTTTTAATTGGTTTTATTAATAAAATAAAATATGTTTATTAAAATGGACTTTTAGTTCACAAATTATTTTCTTATGTAACTACTTTTCTCCAAACTTTTTCTCTCAACTTTCTCAGCAATCAAACTGTGATTTTCACTCCAAAAATCCCATGAATCGATCTTTTTTTATTTCCTTTTTAATTCCTAATTTATTTCTTCAATTCCTATTACAAAGGCTACTTGGATTTCAACCAATCTTTGCCAATTAAGGGAGAAATCAGCAATTAGAGGTGATTTTTGTTTCTCTCCTCTAATTAAAGGTTCTTTAATGAAAGTCCCAAGTTCTAGATCCTTTGCTACTGATTTTTGGTATGTATTTATGATTTAATCAAGGTTTTATGGATTAAATTGAGTTTTGAGGAACAAATTGGATGTATATTATTTTGGATATGTTTTGTAATGAATCTAATAGCATGTTAAATGTTAGGGTCAAATGAATGTGTTTACTATGTTTTCCCCAATTTAGGCCAAATATGCATTTTAGTCCACTTTTTACTAATTTCAAAAGTTCCATTTTAGCTTCTTAAGCATATACAAAATACATGCACCCACGTGGTCAAAAGTGACTTATACAATCATTATGCCACCATTCTAGGAGTTGTAGGATGGACATACTTTACTTTAATGACTTAGGTGACTTGCCAAAACTCCAACTTGCCCTATCTTGACTCCAAACCTTGTTAGCCTGAATGCATTAGGCATACTTTGCCTAGTAAGGTAGTCATAAACAATGAATGCATTCTACCCGTGCTTCAATATTATCAATGACAATAATAACATGGTCATATGCTTCAATGGTACTTTCAATACAATATCGATGGCCAATGCAATAACAATAACCGATATAATAGCAATAATCAATGAAAATATATAATATGTATCAATAGGTTTCCTTGGATCGATGTAAGGAATGTGGATACATGAATTCCTACGCCGCACCAAAATCAATAGTGGTCTAGTCCCTCCGTCACATCAATATGACCAATACACATCACACCCCCGCTGCACCATAATAAAGGCTGAAGTCCAAGGATCGTAGTCACCGTATCAATAAGCTCATGAATTCTATGGCTAGAAAATATAGAAAAATGCTAGAAAATAATTAATTAATATTTTAAAGGTTTTGGTAAATTCAATTTGAAGGAATTAAATCTGATTTTGGGACATTTTGGTCTGGTGACGAAAATGTAAAGTTTTCAAAACTATTTTTGTGACTAAATCGTAAAAGGTCAAAACTTAGAATCTTTAAGGAGATATTTACCCAAACTTTTTCATTGGATTTTCCCCTTAATTTAGGCTATTTTAAAAGGCTTTTAATTGGTTTTATTAATAAAATAAAATAGGTTTATTAAAATGGATTTTTAGTTCACAAATCATTTTCTTATGTAACTATTTTTCTCCAAACTTTTTCTCTCAACTTTCTTAGCAGTCAAACTGTGATTTTCACTCCAAAAATCCCAGGAATCAATCTCTTTTGATTTCCTTTTTGATTCTTAATTGATTTCTTCAATTCCTATTACAAAGGCTACTTGGATTTTAACCAATCTTTGTCAATTAAGGGAGAAATCAGCAATTAGAGGTGATTTTTGTTTCTCTCCTCTAATTAAAGGTTCTTTAATGAAATTCCCAAGTTCTTGATCCTTTGCTACTGATTTTTGTTATGTAATTATGATTTAATCAAGGTTTTATGGATTAAATTGAGTTTTGAGGAAGAAATTGGATGTATATTGTTTTGGATCTGTTTTGTAATGAATCTAATGGATTTAGATCTCTTATATGATGTGTTTTAATGTTAAAATAAGAGATTAATTAAAGGAATCCTGAAACTATGTGAATTGCTAATTCTCTAGGTTGTTTATAGTTGGTTTTTGATTTGATCTTAGTGTTGTAGTATTGCTAGAGGTAGAAGAACGTGTTTAGGATGTTTTGGATGTTAATTGATGTTGTTAAGATGTTAAAATCAATAGGTTTTGGATGGGTTTTATTTAGATGATGTTTGGTGTGGTTTTGGTTGTTTTAGATAGGCGTTTGATGGATCTAAGGAAGGTGAAGTTGCATTTGTTGGTTGCTGGGGATTTGAGATGCATGGAAGTGCATTAATCCTCTATTTTTTGGGTAAAGTAGGGGAATCAAATCCTTTAGCTTTTGGAGAGATTGCAAAAGTTTGGGAAGCTTGATCTTGTATCGGTAAGTGGAGCGTTCGGTTGTTGGTGAGTGAAAATGTATGTTACTACTATAAAAAGGTTTGAAGATGGTTGTTGGGAGTTTATATAAAGTTTGAAACACTTATCTAAGCTCAGAAGTAAGTATTGGTTGAGCTATCTCTCGTTTTCAGTTTTGCAAAATACAATCTCATACACATGTTCATAGATTTGATTACTTACTGTCATATGCATGTTTTAGAAATGAAAGAGATTGCAAATGATTATACATGATGAGATTTGAGCATAGCAAATGATATATGAAAGTATTTTGAGAATGCTAGAATACATGCTTTAATGTATTGGAAAATGATTTGAAATGATGCATATGTAAAATACTAAGTTAATGAGGTTATTAATGAATATATTGGCAAATGGTTGAGATTAAATGTTATCGGATATAGTTTGCTACCCATAGGGTTTAAATTGCACTATAATAAGTTGCCTCATGTGTGTCGAGGGGTGAAGAGTGTGCCATGCTCCACCATGAGAACCGCAACGGTCGAGGGGCCAAGAGTATGCCAATTCTCTCGCTGGTGGATTTATACGTTATAACCATTTAGGGTTGTTCCAGTTCGAGGACGTATGTGAAGTGGTCGAAGGAACCGCTTGGGAAATCCATTTATCCGATGTGATTTTGATAAAATAGAATGAAACTTGTTTTGAATCACTTGAATGCCAATATATGAGATGATGTATCATGAGAAATAGAATATGTTTGTATAATATGGTTTATACATGAGATGCTCTTTAATCTTGTTAATTAGAGATTTTGGCATATGAAGCTTAAATTGAGGTTTATGATAGAATTCCATGATTCATATGCTGCAAATGGTTTAAATGTGCATATTTGAATAGTTTATAGAAGCATGAAATGTTTTGCCATGAGATTTGTACATTTGGTTTGAATTAAAATGACTTTTAATTGCATTGATGAGTGTTTTAGAGATTCCCTCACTAAGCTTATAGCATACACTCTCTCTTCTCATCAATGCAGAGAAATAAGCCTTTTCAGATAGGAAATGCGCAAGAAGAGATCCAAGGGTCAAGATAATTACAAAGTATGGTTTTATAAAGGTTAAGTAGTAATAAGAGGCAATGTGACCAAGTTGTGTTGGGTGGTTTATTTTTGGTCTTGGTTGGACAAGTTTGGTTTGATGTGTTGGACTTGTATGAAGCTTATTGATTGATTTTGAGGGATTGGGAAACATTATGCATGCTCGGGTAGAAACCATGCCTATAGGGGTTATATTTGGATTTGAGATGTTGTGTTTGGTCTTCTACCATGCTGATATGTTTGAGAAATTGATGATTGTGAAGTTTCATGATGATTAGATGTTGTTCGGAGTGTGTTAGATTGAGCCAAAGTGTCTTATGTTGGATTAAGAGGTCATTATAGGTCTATCGTTACCGGCACGTGTCCTCAGGTATCGGTATGCGGGGACCTGTCTCGGCTCAATATGGGCAAAATTACCTTGGCATACTGATACATCTAGGGACCGTATCGGTACGTGTAGCTAAAAAATAAGCATGGTGTCGGTACATAGACAATCGTATCGGTACGCCCTTTAGCTACTGGATTTTAATATTTTCAAACACACATACCTGTATCGGTGCGCCTAAGGACCGTACCTATACGCCTTTGAATTTCACACCTGTTGCGATACGAGAAAGGGCCCGTACCGGTACACCAATCGTTATTTCAATTAGGATGTCTTCTGAAGTTTGGATTCTTTGTAATTTAGTCATTTTTTCTTGTTTATGCAATTAAATGAGTTTGGATGGTTATTTTAAGTTGGAATTTAACTTGAATGTATGAAATATGACTAATAATGGATTGGTAACTCCAATTTCATGAATTTCCTCTTAAATAACAGAAATTATGTTTTAGTCCCTAAAATACAAATTCATACAATTGGATGTCAAATTGACGGCCGATTGAGTTGGGACTTTCACCATAAACAGCATGATCACCTTAGAACTTGAATATGCATTTAGATAAGATAAAAGAAAAAATGTACCATTTTCAATGTAAATCTTTCGGGTTTATCTCGGTAAACCCTAATGTAGCTCGCTCGATTCGGTCTTGCAACTAGACTGGGTCAAGGGGGTTACAACATCCAAAAGCTTTCCATGCAATTTTCTTGATACGAAGGGTTAGCAATGCAATAATTAATATTCAAAGGTTTGAGAAAGGCACCTAGCCTATTCCCGAGACTCTGACTACACTCACCTTAACTTTCAAAGCTCTCGAATGGCAATCCCTTTGTTCCTAGCCTTTGAAGGAAATGATGGTCCTTCTTTCTCCAACTCTTGATATTACCAAATCGAGGGCTATCTAACGGTGTAGAGAAATCAAAGAAAGCTTGAATAATCAAGAGAGGTGCTTGCTTGAGCTAGAGGTAGGGGATGACAATAGTGGTGCTTGGTTAATCTTGAGAAAAAGATGAAGAAAAGATGGAAATAGGGAAACTGAGGTTTCAGTGGATTACTTAAGACTTAACTAAAGTCTATTTTCAAGTCATTCAATTCCCTACAATGCAAAAGCAATGACCAGTGGAGCTTTCCTTCCCTAAGAGGAAATCTTAATTAAATAATATATTCTTTTCTTACTTTTTATCCCTTTTAGGCAAAATATTAACTATTAATTCATCCTTCCCTACTTCACAAGGATTTCACGTGGAGATGTCTCAAGCAAGTAGGTGAATCATCCTCAAAGGGGGATAATTACGAGGGTTGTCCCTCAACTATCTAAAGTTTACAGTTTTGCCCCCAAACTTCCATCGTCTACGCTCGGCCGGCCGTTGCGAGGTAATTTTTTGCTACCGCGTCAAAACCTTAAAATCAAAAAAGCTTATTTTTCACTACTAAACCTTAACACTAATCCTGATCCATCAAGATCTCCCATCTTCTCCCAACCTAAGGCCTAAACTACTCATCCCATGTCCGTTTTCAACTCTACTGCAACAAGAACACTCCAGCGATCAAAGATAAGCAATGGTTTGATCCCTTTCATTTCGTTTTATTTTGTCTCGGCCACTTTCCCTTTAATTTTCTTTTTTACATGCAAGTAACTAATGTTTTTGTTACATTTTGTAGGAATCAGAGAAAGATGAGAAGGATTTTTACCTTCTCAGTGTAGAAAGTGATGGTTTGATCCCTTTTTCGATGATGATCTATAGCTCTGATAGCTTTCAGCAATGATTAAACTCCGACAACCTTTTAGATTTCGGCCAGTTCTAATTCTCGAGGTAAATTTCTCTCTCCCCATAATGTCCCTTTTAATTATAGTATAATTGCCATTAATTCCTTAGTTTTCTCTCTCTTAATATTTATAAGGCTGTCATGTGTTGGCATCATTGTGACGTCATAATGATGGCATCACAGCTAGCTTGCTTCAGCTGTGGGATAAAGAAACACAATCTATGTCTTTCAATATGGATCAATAAGGGGCTAACACGTGGCATTTTATCATATTCAATTTTTGTTTGTTGGGTTGGCAATTAGTTGTAAATGGGTTGCTGAAAACTATAAACAATTGTAATAAAACAGGATTTGGGCTTTGTAATTAAAATTGGGCTTTGAGTGTTTATAATTGTAAAGGACACTTGGACAATAAACTATATTTGGGTTTATTATATATGGGTTTATTTATTTATTAAGAGAAATGTAGTATGTATATATGTATATACGAGTATACCCAAAAAAAGTTCGAGTATTACAATTGACAAGTACCACCACGGTGGTAGTCAAACCTGCACATCTGGGACCATCCTAACATTGAGTCCTCCTATTTGTTGCAAACCCGGAAACACCTAGCCATCGGGCACTAACATGGGTCAACTACTCAGAAGCACATAACCATCGAGTAGATAGCAACACATACTCAGAAACACATAGCCATTGAGTAAGGGTCATCGCATACTCAAAAACACATATCCATCGAGTAGCAGCTAACTTGCATCGGAAACACTTAGCCATCGAATAGCGAGCATCTCATTCTCAGAAACACTTAGCCGTCGAGCACGACAGTACAACTCTTGAGGTATCCAGATCCTATACCAATAATCATAAAATCAATCAAGGCTCACAAGGCCAATGTACATTACAAGGTAAGAAAAGGTTATTCTATAAGGGCATCCATAGCTATAGTTCAACCAAAGGCTCAATTTAAAGTTTATTATGTTCGATCTCATGTCCATATTGCTCTATTCAAAACCCATTAAGCCATTTACTATTAATCTACCACGTTTGGGCAGTTTCAACAGTGGGTATCTGTATAGACCAGGGCGTACCAGTATCGAGATTTGCTACTGGAATTTGGGGAAGCCTGCTTGTATCGGTACTGGGTTACCCGTACCGATACACGGACTCAGTACTGGTACAATCCAAGGTGTACCGATACACAAATTAGTTACTAAAATTTGCCAACTCCCACACCGATACACTACTTGAATGGCGTATCGATATGATTTGAAGCCTGTACAGGCATGCTACATTCTTCTCGCCTAGCTCATCAATGGTATAAGGGGTATCAGTATAGTTTCTTGTGTACCAATATTGAAGCCCAAAAATGGCTTTCTAGTCACGATATTTGACAGAAAATCCCCAAATTCAAACCCCGTAACTCGTTCTATGCTTCCTAAAGTCTAATAGGTTTGTTATTAGCCCATTGAGACCCCTTTTTGCCACCCAAAAACAACCAGTCATCAAGATTGAAGAACACCTATGGTTAACATGCTTAATCACCCAAACACCACAAAAGCTTAACAAATGCAAAGCAATCACATTTTATGTAAAACAAGAAGCACATTAGAGATGAAGATGTACTAACCTTGCCCAAAATCTGGAATCCTCTTTCTCGCCATCCCTCCTTCACTTTTTTTCCTTGTCCTTGGTGTGGGATGACCCTTTACTTCTTTAACTAACCAATAAGTGTAAAAAAAGTTGTTACACTCCTAAAGGATTAGAAAGAAGATCATAAATGAATTTAAAACTACAAATCCATTCTAGAACACCCCTAACTAAAACCACTCTTCAAGAACCTATTTTCCTCAAACCCACTATTCACAAGGATCCTTACCTCAAAATGTAGATCGTAGGGAGGGGATTAACATACTAGAAACTCAAATCCTGAACACAAGGATTGATGGAGAAAGGTTGAATCTTTACCTTTATGTTAAAAGAGTTCTTGAGGAGAGAGAATGAGCTCTTAGAAAAAGAAAATGAGTTTTAATGAAAATGATATAAGCACAAAAGGTTTGTCCCCTTTCACCCAATGTCAAAGCCAATGAGGGGGAAGAGTGTTTAACCCTTTTCTATAAATTTGGGGCAAAATACCAACTAAGCCCCTCGAGAACACCCTTGTCACCATCTAGACATGCCCAACTCTATGGATCAAGTTTAAAGCCCAAAGGTCCTATTCTTTGGCCCAACAAGAAAAAATATGGAATCCAACACTTAAGCCCAAGAACCGGGTCAACGCTAACTTGTTAACCCAGAAATCTAGGTCGTTACACGATGAATGGAAATTGATGGAAGGGTTTTACTTAATACGGGATAGGGAGCACGGCGATGGTGAAAGTGAGGGCCACGCAAGGCCGAAAAAACTCGTCGAAAGAATGATTATGGAAGGTTTGAAGAAGAGAGAGAATGTGGAGATTTCTTGGGCGGCTAGAAAAGGAATGCTAAGAGTTATCCTCTGTTGTATACTTAGGGGAAAAAGGTCACTCGATTTTAAACTCAAAGGGAATTACGATTCAATACATGACACAATTGGATGTCTGGTCTAGATGGCAAGGGCGAGGGTCATGGGAGAAAGGGTTGCAAATTCAAGACCGTACAAACCCTTTGGCTTAATATTTTTGTTTCCAAACACAATTTAAGACTCCAGAAGTAAAATGGGAATATTTCAAAATTGGTCTTTGCACTTCAAGATTGTACAATTTAGTCCACAGAATTAGGGCTTTATGAATTGCATTTTCCCAAACAAATAGAAATGTTAAATTAGTTTTAAAGAACAATAATAATCACACACCTATGAGAAGAACCCCTATTGTGTAATTTATGACGTTCATCCCCAGTTTTTTTGTATCTACCAAGCATTTTTTGCACCTCTGAGAAGAACCACTCTTGTGTAATTTATGTCAAGTATCTCTTTTTATGGGTAAACTACTACATAGGTCACTTATGTCTGGGGTTTATACAGTTTTGGTCACCGATTTTCAAATTTGACCATTATGGTCACTTACATTTTTTATCTATAAACTTATGGTCACTAGGACATTTGTTGTCGTTAAACGTTAACGAGAGGCTGATCTGATACAATAAAAAGAAGGATAAATTACCTAGATAGTCCCTAAACTATTACTTTACTCCTATTTGACCATCGAAATAAAAACAATTTCTATAATTACACATTTAATACTCTATATTTACAATTTTTTATTTCTTCCCCCCTCCAGCATCTTCCATATTCTTCTTCATCTAACCCAATCTCTAATTTTCTACTATATTAATCCCTAATTCACACCGTACATTATAATCCATTGCATTAAGTTCCGGAATCAAAGGAATAAAATCACCATGTTTAGTTTAAGTGATTTTTTGTACCATTATAATGAGATTAAATGATTTTGTTGTAGAAGAGACTAGCTATAAATATGTTCCGAAATTGGAACTAGAAGTTGTTCCAGTTCCATCTTTTAATAAACTAAAGCTTGAAGAAAGTTGCATTATAGTTGACAACAGTGAGCTTCATTCTCTTTCTAATGAATTACGAGAACGCTGATCATTCAAGGTATGATACTCTTACCCTCAGAACTTTTAGTAAATTCAGGCAACTCTCAAATGTTTAGGTAGGCATGAACATCCGTATCACAAATGCTTAGTTGAACCTAACATTCCAGCTCTATGCAAGCTTTTTATAGATGCTCAAGAAAAACCCTTTTTTTGGTATTTCACTCTTTTATCAAGCAATGCCCTTCCCCTTCACTTTATAAGATTCTGTGTAGCGTCAATACATCTATGGATGGTGGCAATTCCATTTTTTCATTTTGCTTTGTTATTTTATTATTGTTTTGCATATGCTATTATCATATTAATATGTGCTTCGCGTATGATTTATTTAATATTGGTCGTATGTTCCTTGGCAGGTTGTCAAACATATTCTAGAGTCCAAGACTCAAAACAAAGTAAAATTTGTTTACTCTGTTGATCTCAATACAAAGAAAATAATGGAGGATCTTTTCGATATGGAGAACTGGAGTCTACATTTGGTGGAAACGATGGCTCAGGTTTCAACATCAATAAGTATGCCGAGAGGATGAGGGAAGATGACAGAAGGATACCCACTTTTTGGTCTAGGGGAAATACTCAATCCTCAACTCTGCCAGATCCCATGCCAACATCTACTGTTGAAAGGATCTTATCCTTCATTTAATTAAGGATTAATATGCGGTGTGAATTGAGGATTAATATAGTAGAAAATTAGGGATTGAGTTTGATGAAGAAGAATATATAAGATGGTAGAGGGATTAAAAAATAAAAAATGTAAATATGGATGATTAAATGTGTAATCATACAAATTGATTTTATTTTGATGGTCATAATAGGAATGAAGTAATAGTTTACGGACTATCTAGGTAATTTATCCATCTTTTTATTGTGTCATATCAGCCTCCCAGTAACGTTTAATGGCAACAGACATCCCAGTGACCATAAGTTTACAGATCAAAAACGTAAATGACCATAACGGTCAAATTTAAAAATCAAAAACCAAAATTATATAAACCCTAAACATAAGTGACCATTGCAGTAGTTTACCCCTTTTTTATTTACGTATCTTCTTTCCTTAGTGAATTAGTGACACCCAATCTTCATTCCAATTGTTGGACCCCTTTAGTTGGATTTGCTCCCAGATCACTAAAGCCCACAAAACACCTCAGCGTTTGCATCCTCCAAAGATAACATAATTAAGTATAATCTCTCAAGAAATATTTGTAAGTGGCTTACTTTTGAAATCAGTGGACAACATACATAATTTGTTAATAATTGAGAGACTATTTTGTAGAGAGAATGAATTCTCAAATGTATTGACTTGAATAATGCATCGGTACAAAGCCTTTATATGGGCTGAATACAAGAGAGTTATGTTACAATCAAATTACTTAATTTAAAATTTAAATCTAACTAGAAGATAAGATAAAAGAGATAAGAATCCTAGATAATGCTAGGAGATAGAGTTTTATCCCTTTAGACTTAATCCTAAAATGTTAGCAGATAATAACAAATAATATTTACAATATTTGAAGTTTATCTTTTATAACGGCTGTATTCTTCACTCCCCCTCAAGCTGGTGAATACACATTGTAGAGTCCAAGCTTGGATGTGAGCTCATCAAAGGTAGTTCTTGGAAGTGCCTTGGTGAGTCCATCGGCTAGTTGTTTGTGAGATGGAACAAAATTTAACTTGACTGTCTCACTAGTAATCTTCTCAGAAATAAAGTGATGATCTAGCTCCACGTGTTTTGTTCTATCATGGTGTACAGGATTCTTAGCAATACTAATTGCTGACTGATTATCACAATGAAGTTCAAAATATTTACTGTGATTGAGCTTTAGTTCTAACAACAACCTTTGAATCCAAATCCCTTCACAAATTCCATTAGCTAAGGCTCGAAATTCTGCTTCTGCACTGCTTCTTGATACTACGGATTGTTTCTTGCTTCTCTATGTCACTAAATTTCCCCAGACTAGAGCACAATATCCACTTGTAGATCTTCTAGATGTAAGCTCTCCTGCCCAACTTGCATCCGTAAAGACTTCCACTTTTATGTTCTTATTTTTGGTGAAAATTAAGCCATGGCCTGGTGTCATCTTCAAATATCTCAGAATCCTGAACACTGTTTCTAAATGCTCTTCTCTAGGATCATTCATAAACTGACTAACAATACCAACTGAAAAAGAAATATCAGGTCGTGTAAGTGATAGATAAATAAGTTTGCCAACTAGCCTCTGATATTGTTCCTTATTAGTAGGAGCTCCATTGTTGTCAGTTCTAAACTTCAGATTATGCTCCATTGGTGTTTCGGCAGGCTTGCAACCTAGCATCACTGTCTCTGAAAGAATATCTAGAGCATACTTTCTCTGATTTATCACAATCCCAACATTTGATCTCGCCGCTCCCATTCCTAGGAAGTATCTTAACTGATCCAGATCTTTTATTTCAAACTTTGTAGCCAATAACTCTTTTAATTTTCTGATTTCCAAAACATCATCACCCGTGATGATTATATCATCAACATAGACTATTAAAATAGCCTTTTTATTTTCATAAGAGGTCTTGATGAACATAGTATGATCAGCTTGGCATTGAAGGTAACCAGCTTTTAGAACAGCCCTGGTAAATCTGCCAAACCATGCTCTAGGTGATTGTTTAAGACCATAGAGTGATTTTAACAATTTACATACCTTAGTTGGATCTGAGTTTTCATCTAGACTAGGTGGCCTTGCATGTACACCTCTTCTTCTAGATCCCCACTTAGGAAGGCATTCTTTATATCTAGTTGATGAAGAGGCCAGTCCAAATTCACAGCAAGGGAAATAAGATTCTTACTGTGTTGAGTTTTGCCACTGGAGCAAATGTCTCCTGATAATCAATCCCATAGGATTGAGTGTATCCCTTTGTAACCAACCTTTCTTTGAACCTCTTAATGCTCCCATCCGAATTATATTTAACTATAAATACCCATTTACAGCCTACAACCTTCTTTCCTAGAGGTAAAGAAGTCATCACCCAGGTTTTATTTTCCTACAGTTCTTGAATCTCATATTCTATAGCTTTTTTCCATCTTGGATCCTTCAAGGCTTCATGTACTGTTTGAGGGATATGGATATTATTAATCTTGGTTGTGAAAGCCTTAAATGAGGGCATTAGCTTTCCGTAAGCCACATATCTCTGTATCGGATAACTTGTACATTGCCTGATACCTTTTCTTTTAGCATTTGGTAAGTCAGATGTATCAATATGTTCAATATTATCATTATTCAAATTTTCCATACCTTCCTCCTCCTCCAAGGATAATGGGATCGGTTCCAGTTCTTGAGCAGTCCTAAGCTGTGTAGTGTCCTGAATAGGCCTCCTTTTCTTCCTTGTATAGACACCAAGTTCTCTGGTTTCAAGTTGGTTCTCGGAAGGAAGATTTAATGGAGTTTTTGGTACGGATTCAACTCTAGGAGATAAAGTTTCAAGAACAGAATCTGGTATCATAGTAGATTCAGGGATAGGATCCTGTGTTGGAATAGGGGTGGGTATAATAGTAGGTTCATTTAGAGGTAACAAAATAGTAGGTTCATTTAGAGGTAACTGAATCTGTTGAGGCTGAAATTCATCCCAACTCTCCCCCTGAATTTGAGAATCTGAGAAAAAAGGTTGAGATTCATGAAATGAAACATCCATAGAAACATAAAATTTTCTAGTGACAGGGGAATAACATTTAAAACCCTTCTTCTGAGCAGAATATCCCAGGAAAATACATTTGATGGCCCTAGGATCTAACTTACCCCGAAATTGTTTAGAGATGTGAACAAAAGCACAGGAACCAAAAACTCTAATGGGCAGTGTACATGACATTGGTTTGAAGGAAGAAAAAGTTTGAAGAAATACCTCCCTTGGTGTTTTGAACCCCAGAACTCTACTAGGTAACCTGTTAATTAAAAAAGTAGCATGAAGCAATGCCTCTCCCCAAAAATGCTTAGGGACATTAGAAGAAAATAAGAGGGCTCTAGTAACCTCTAATAGATGTAGATTTTTTCTCTCGGCTACTCCATTTTGTTGAGGGGTATCTACACAAGATCTAATATGAACTATACCTCTCTCTTTAAAAAAAATACCCAAAGTTTTAGTAAAGAATTCACTCTCATTATCACTCTTGAATATCTTAATTTTACTGCAAAACTGAGTTTCAACCATAGAATAGAATTTTTTAAAGATCTCCTCAGTCTCAGATTTTGTTTTCATAAGATAAGTCCAGGTTGTCCTAGTGTGATCATCAATGAAAGAAATAAACCACTGAGCCCCTGAGATATTCTTAACATTAGAAGGACCCCAAATGTCACTGTGAATAAGAGAGAAAGGTTGTGAAGCTTTATAAGAAGATGGATGGTAAGAATTTCTTTTATGCTTGGCAATTTGACAGACATCACAAGTAAATGAAGCTGGTTTTTTAGTAAGAAATAATTTAGGAAACTATTTTTGAAGATAAAAGAAACTAGGATGACCTAGTCGAAAATGTCATAGCAAAATTTCATTTGAACTTAAACTAGAAAGTTGAGAGGGTAAACAAACAGATTTAAAGGTGCAAATTGAGTGAACTTGTCCATTGGGAAGAGGTTGACCTTCAAGAAGATAAAGGCCACTACATAGCTTAGCATTGTCAATCTCTTTCCCCGAAGCCATTTCCTAAAAAACACAACCAACAGAATCAAACTGAGTGAAACACTGGAAAACATCACAGAATCTATTGACTGAGAGTAAATTGCATTTTAGGTTGGGAACATATAAAATAGAGGAAAGAACAATGTCCTTGTTAACGTAGACTGTCTCAATCCCTTCTGCAGTCATCGAACCATCATTTGTCTTCACACTCTTTTGACAAGGTTGCTTTGTAAGAGTAAGAAAGAGACTTTTATTTCTGCCATATGGTCGTGAGCCCTTAATCGACTATCCAAGGGATGAGATTTTTGTTACCAGCAGTATTTGCAAAGGAGATGCTACCTTCGTTTGCTGCCATGGTCACACTTTGATTAATTTTTACTTATGGCTGCCCAGCCATATGTTTTAATTCCCCAAGCTGCTCGTTGTTGATCTTTTGGCTGCTGCTGCATAAACTATATGCCAGATCTGCTTGTGGGAGGGTTTGATCAGACCCTAAACTAATTTCAGATGTTGGAGAGGTATGCATTCTCTAGGTTTTGTGGATCGGGAAAAAAAAAACCTAAGCAACTGATACCATGTTAATAATTGAGAGACTGTTTTGTAGAGAGAATAAATTCTCAAATGTATTGACTTGAATAATGCATCGGTACAAAGCCTTTATATAGGCTGAATACAAGAGAGTTATGTTACAATCAAATTACTTAATTTAAAATTTAAATCTAACTAGAAGATAAGATAAAAGAGATAAGAATCATAGATAATGCTAGGAGATAGAGTTTTAGACCTTTAGACTTAATCCTAAAATGTTAGCAGATAATAACAAATAATATTTACAATATTTGAAGTTTATTTTTTATAACGGCTGTATTCTTCATAATTCCATTGTTGTCAAGAATCGGGCGGAAGAATTAAAAATCGGTGGTTCAACTTGTTGAAATAATGGAGAAAAACCTGAAACATTACAAACTATTGTAAACCATTAAACAATTGAAATTGGAACCAAAATGGTTTAACAAATAGTCTTGATGCAGTGCGACTGTTAAACTCCAAGAGTATGGGTATTGATCCGTTTACCATTTTTTCACACATTCGGGTCCTCCTACAGCGATAATGGTAGATTGCATTTAGTTGTGTGCACCAAGAGAAAAATATGCTTGCAGATGACATGACAAAGTTAATAGGGATAAGTCATCTTGAGTGTCGGATATTTTATGCTCCATCGGATACAGTGTCGAGTATTTCATATAGATTGTAATGCTTAGTGATCTTTGGTAGATCTTTAAGTAATTAGGAGCTCTTTTCTATCTTCATCAAACCTTAGATACAAAATCGTTAAGTAATTAGCAGCTCTTTTCTATCTTCATAAAACCTTAGATACAATAGTATTGGGAGGGAGAGTCGCGAATTTCGAACATAAACCATAAAATAGACATGTATTATACAAAAAAATTGTTTCAATTTTTAAATTTTTTATTTAATTATAATCGAACTGGAAATAGTAGTCTGACTAGTTCGACCCCAATCTGATTTTTAAATTTTCTAATTCAATAAAGTTAAAATAAGAAATAAAAGACACCGGATAGAGAAATACTTGTCGTTTAGGTGCATTAATGCTTGTTTACTTGTCCCCATGTTTGCTCAACCCCTAATCCCTATCGATCCCACACACCCCATGCCTTCCTTCGGCTCCAAACACTGCCTGGACATTCATTTCTTACTTCATAAAAAAAAAAAAAAACAAAAAGTGTTAAGAAATGAAGTTGAGGTTATTGGACAACCAGCAGACCACTTCAAATAGGGGTCCAAAAAACAGAATCCGTCTCTCCATTAGGGTATGAAACATGAAATTATGTTCTGGTTTAGTCATCCTCAGAAGCTTGCAAAACAGCTTATGTCCTATGTTTTTTTTTCTTTTGAGGTCCTAATTTCATCCCCAAGTTTAGGGGGTCCCTCAAAATTTTTAAAGAAAGAAAACGATAATAACAGAAACTCTTTACGTTTTGCAGCTTTTGTCTGTCCTCCAGCTTGTCTTTCATGTAATGAAAATGAGGAGTAAACCAACAGAACCCAACACTGAAAATGCATACTAGTCTTAAGGATTAACTGTCATTACTTTGAACTTATCACGCTACGTCAAACAGAACTTGCATGTCTGTCTCTTCATTTTTGATTTTATAATTTTTTATCTGTGTAATTGTTATAATTGTAAGGCATAATTAAACTCAACAAGTGGTCTTAGTAGAAAAACGGACGATGTTCATCTTAGGAGACTCGGATTCAATCGTGTTGTCTGCAAAGTGTGTGTGCATTGTCAAAGGGTTAAGAATATATATGAACAGATACTACTTTGTAATCACCATTAAACTATTCAAAAAAATTATAATACATAATTATATTATGTACATTTAATTCATAAAATTTTGTTTTGAGTTATTTTTTTATATATTTTATCATGTTTTAATTATTATTCTGTCAAAAGTTGTTGGCTTGGTGTCTTCTCCTTCTCTAGTCTGATCTTTTTTTCTCTCATGCTAGGTGTGAAGCGTTTGTCTTATTTATTATGTTGTATTTTTTGCTCTGCTTTCTGTGTACTTGTGTTTTTTTCTCTTCTCATGTTGCCCTGTTTTGGGTGTTGCTTGTATTGTGCTTATGTTGGTATTTTTGTCCTTCCTCTTGTTTCTTTCTGTTTTGTACAAATTTTTTCTTTATTAATAGATGCCGGCTTGTTTTAGTTTTTTAACAAAGTTGTTCACTGATTCCAAAACTGTGACAATAAAAAACCCAAAACAAGTGCCTAAAAGCCAAAAATCATGTGGGTAATTCATGATTGGTGACAAGTATCTGTGTTTGCTTTTTTTCTGCTCGAAACGATAACTTCTCTCATTTTTTTTCATTTCCGAAAAGTTGATGATGATAGTGAAATGAGTTGTAACTTTCATGGGTTTTAAAAAAAAGTGTAATTTAGTTTAATGGGCATACATATATATATATAGAATGTGTTGAAATCATTTTTTAATGCCACAAAAAATGATAGGAAGATTTATCTTTGAAATCAAGGTTTTTTTTTAAAATTCAATATTCGAAAAGATTTAGAGTTATCACCGGTTATTTTGGTAGACCGAGTACCATAAAAAATAACCAGAGATTTTTTAAATATGAGGTTTAGAAGTCGATTACGTGTGGGAAAGGATTAACACCCCACAAACGCCCGATATCGGTACATTTAATTTTGTGTGTCATATTGATATTTTGGAATAACAATTCAAATTTAATTTAATTATTGATTATTAACCGGGTTCATTTTCTAAATGGAAATATTCCTTTTATAAGGAAACATACTTTTGCTTAGATTATAAATTCGAAACACTCATATACGCTCAGGACACCTCTATTCATATTCTAAAAATATATAACCCATATAAAAGGTTTTTATGCATAATTAATTATGGTCCAATTCAATTTAACTGCTAGTTTAACAGGCTCTAATTTAAATTTGTGTTAGTTAATCTATGAATGTTATTTAACTCCAAAGTTTGCATGAGATAACACTCAATTACTTTTGAGCATCGTCCATATTAAACCCAAAATTATAGATAATATTCTCATACTAATTAATTTTTCTAATTATTTATAGTTCTAATCTTATTAAAGCTCTAATTAATTAATCTAAATTATTTATCAATTTTTTAGGGTTTTAATGAATATTCTACTTAAGAGCTCATGTTGAACAACACCCCATTACGTTGGGACACCATTCAAATTTGAAACTCCAAAGTTTTCCATTTAATACCCATTAATTTTCTATAATTGTCTACTTAATTGAATTATTAAAGACCAAATAAAGTACCTAAAAGACTAAAGCTCTAACATAATAATTAAACTAGGTGTTTAAATTATCTATCAATTATACTATATGACTTAATTAAAAACATGCATCAATCAAACAATTAAATAAATTGCGTTTAATTTAAAAACATGACTAAATTGAAAGAAATTGAAACTTCAAATATGATTTTATTAAAGAAATGGACCAAATTGTATGCATTGCAAAATCATAGGCCAAAGTTAGAAGAAACCATTTAAAAACGCGCGGGTCAAACCAACTCAACACTAAAATGGTACCGTTTAGACTCGGCTATATCAAGCTTTCCTCCGCCTCAAATTTTCCTTTTTTCCTATTTTTTGGATAACACTCTCTCTACCCCCTCTCTCTCTTTTCTATGCACACGAACACCTAAAACCCAGAAATCCTAACCCTTTTAGATCAAAAATACCAAGAACAGCTTGGTGTTCATCTCTGTTCATCATGAATTAGATGAACACTAAGAACACCAGCACTACTCTATCGTATATTTTGCCACCAGATCCATTTTGGTCACACTCCAGCCATTTTTGGCATGTTCGTTGGCCGTCAAGAGTCAACTTCTGGTTGCCGTAGGCGGCACCTCCAATCATCCATATCCTCATTTCGGCGGTCGTGAAGCAATTTTTGGCCACCGTCCTCCGTCGTACCATAACCCTAAAATCACTCAAAAATTTTAATTTCAAACCTTAAACACTCTAAACCTACCCAATCCAGTAGGATCTCTAGATTTTACCTTTAAATCTACTCGTAATCACCTCTTTTTGACTTCATCGATACCCTAAACACTCTGGCAACACTGAGATAAGCCACTAATCTCTTTTTTTGTTTTCAGTTTTGTTTTTTTATTTATTTTTGCTTTAAATCTAATGTTTTTGATGTTTTCTTGTAGGAAATGAATAGATCTGAGAAAGATGTACCTTTTGGCAATAATTTTACATCTCCGATTGTCTTTTATGATGACTATCCTCATTCTTGGTGTCCTTTCGGCTTCCCAAGTAAACTTTTTCTCCCTCCCACTTTCTTTCTTTTTAATTACCTAATTATTGCCGCAATAATTATATAATAATTGGCACTGAATTTATTTCTCCCTATTTATAGGGATAATACGCCATGACATCATGCTAACATCACACGAGTGACGTCAGCGGCCAGTTGTCTCCAGATAAAAAGAGAAAGACCATAATCTGCGCCATCTTCTCCGAGCCAATCCAAGGCTGTCACATGGTCCAGTTTGGGTGGAAATTTAAAAAAACTGATTATTTGTGTTTGTTGGGTATTAAAATGGGCGGAAAAAGCCGCATTTAGTTGAGAATTGGGCTTGTATATTATATTTGAGCTTTGGATGATGTAATGGACATTATAAGGAAGTTTGGAGTATATATTTGGGACTTATTTATTATATTTATTTATTTGCTAAGTAAAAATATGGTACGTATATACATACATATACCTAGATAAAATTTAGGTATTGCAGTTGTCCCTTTTTTGCTCATTGTTGTGGAACTGGAACTAGACAAAGACTGAAAAAACACAAATTTTATCTGTAACATATGACTACCATCTGAGCTGCAAGTTCTTCTGTAATGTTGGAGAAGTCTGATACAATTTAACTCTTGAATCTTTTGAAATGTTGGCGAAGTTTGAAAAATCAAATTATTCATCCTTCTGAAAATGTTGACGAAGTCTGAGAAAGCTACACTATCTGTTTTTTTGAAACGACGCTGTGAAGCCTGAAATAGTGACACCCTTCATTCCTCTGAAATGTTTGTGAAGTCTAAAAAGCCAAACTATATGTTCTTTTGAAATACGACGAAGCCCAAAATAGTAACACTCTTCATTTTTTTGAAATATTTGATAAAGTCTGAAAAAGCTAAACTATCCATTCTTCTAAAATGAGATGAAGCCTTGAACAGTTACACTATTCATTCTTCTAAAATGTTGATCCAACTCTCTGCCAAGATATTGAACAAGTGAATTCTTCTCATTTCGAACTCTATATTCTTTGCTAAGCGAACTCTTCTCATTAAGAGCTCTTCATTCTTTGAAAGGAATATTGATTCATCTCCTCATCTGGGAAAAAAACTAAACCTACAAAAAGAAATGTCATCAAATAGTGAAAACTCAACCTGAAATGATATGAGATATACCCGATTTCTAGCTTGAAGCATTGAGATCTTTAGAGTCACTGCTCCTTCTGCCTAAAGTGTCTCGATCATTCAGTTTGAAACTCGCATAGGATCTCTTATTTACCCTCATCTGTTGTTCGATCTCCTTCTATTCTTGGAATGTATATGACCAATTAAATTGTGAATCTTCCTCATTTGAACCCAAAGTTGATCTATCTTGCTTTCCAACCTAGTAACTTGAACTTTCTTCTTTTCCTTGAAACGGATGGCCCAAAAGGTTAAAATCTTTGTCGATACCATACCCGCATTGTCTTACAATAACAACATTCAAAAAGTTCTCATCACTCTTAAAAGTGACGACCCGAAGGACTTAACATCATGCCCAAAAGACTTACTGACGACCTAAAGGTTTTAGAATTGCATTTCACTTTCTATCTTGTGTAAACGATCAAATATTCTCATCACTCCCGAAGGACTTAACATCATGCCTAAAGGACTTACCGATATCCCGAAGGTTTTAAAATTATACTGCACTTTCTGTCTTGTGCATATAATCAAATATTCTCATCACTCTCAAAGATGACAGACCGAAGGACTTAACATCATGCCCGAAGGACCTACTGATGACCCAATGGTTTTATAATTATACTACACTTTCTGTCTTGTATAGAGAATCAAATGTTATCATCACTCCCGAAAGTGATGGCCGAAAGGACTTAACGATGACCCAAAGGTTTTAGAATTGTACTGCACTTTTTGTCTTGTACAGAAAATCAAAAAATCTTTGTAGAGATCTACTTCTTCAAAAAAGAAGTCATGGGTGATATCTTTGCTTCACAAGAATGTGATTTGAAATCTTTACTGGATCTATTTCTCCAATCTCGAAGTTGTAGATTGAAATATTTGCTTGTTTTTTGTTGATTTTGTAATTTCCTATCAAAATATGCAAAAATGCTCTGAATGTATGAGTTAGCATGCTATTATCTTATAGATGCCCAATTATGTATGATGCATGGATTGTGACAATTTAGGACAATTTGAATGGGCTTTGATATTCTTTGCTTCTCCGTTGAGTTTTTTTGCTTATGTTGTAACTGTACCTCTCTCTTTATACTGTTATTCTCAAATCTTGCTTAGCTTGCTCTTCTTGAGCTTTGTCTTTTAAGTATCCTTATTGTCTTCATGCCTCAACAAGATTTGCCCCAAAGTTTTCTTTTGCTCTTATTCTTCTTGAGCAAACTTTTCACTTCTTCTATAATCAAATCCTTTCAGGTTCTGCACTCCCTTTCGTATTCTGACTTGCACTTTTATGTACAATGATGCCCCACTAATATCTTTGTTTCTTGTCCCATCATGTAGAGTTTGCCCCTGTTTTATCATTTAGGGCAAGCAAACACATCAAGTCCCTAAACTTTTATCAAGTCCATTCTTTAATTTCAAAGAACGATAAAAACTCCATGGTAAAAACTTGCTTTAAGTCCCTGAATTGTTTGATATATGGATTCTTGTCATTATCCTCACCATGACCCTTGATGGGTTATTCCTTTTTTGAATAGAGGGTTTTCGATCGAAGATGAACATCCCATACTCAACCGTATCTTTTCCATGTCAGGTCGATCATTTGCATCCCCGACCCTGCATTCTGAAGTTTATCTCTAAAGCAATACAAGGAAATCTTTTTGTTTGTAAAAATGTCTGTTTTTTTGTCGGCATTTCAATGAAAAATACCTTACAATACCTACAAAATCAAAATCTTAAAGAAAAAAATAAAATAGGATGCCCTGGATATCGAGTGCAAGAGTGTCTTAGATTCAACCCTCACGTGATTAGCATAACTTGTGAATGTTGTGGTGATATCTGAAGTTATGAAATTTCTTTCAGATCACTCAGTTCATGCCCTATGATTATCGTATTGCTCGATCTAGTAAAAAACAACTCCTTTTATGTTATCTTAATTCCTTTCCATTCATAAATGTGTTCAAGCTTCTAAGACTTGTTTAACTAGTAGAGTGCAAAAATATCATTCTAAGAATAAAACTCTATAATTGCATGTGTGTGTTTCTGATTGTAACTAGCCATTATTGCATTATTATTATTATACACATATATTCAAAAATACATCTCTGATGCCAGGGTATAGGACAGGTGGAGCATAGCTCCTTACTAGATTTGTCACCCCCACAACTCCATCAGAGTGCTTCGAGATTTATTTATTTAACTGCTCATTTTGATTATCCTTCTTTTTTTCTCTTTTCCTTCTTTTTTCTCTTTTTTCTTTTTCCTTCTTTTTTTATTTTTTTCTTTTCTTCTTATTTCTTATTTCTTTTTTTTCTCTTTCATTTTTCTCTCTTTTTTCCTCTACAAATTGTGTTCTTTTAGGGTATAGAAGACTATGCTTACAACTTCAATTTCAAGCAACTCTACTTGGTTAAAATTGCCTAGTCCACTTCATTGTTTATGAACTTCAAAGATTTGTCATTGAACGTCATCAAAGGTGTAGTAATCTGCCCTTTTCTTACTTTACCGACTAGAGTAGACTAAAAAATAAATTTCACTTCATGGTCTTCACAATATCCAATCGATCTTTGTACCAGAATCAATGTTACTTCTAGCAATGTGGCATCTATGGGCCTACAAGGGTAAGAAGAGATATACGTATATTCATGGATTTCAAAAAAAATTCCTCTATTGAAATGAAAGCCAACAAACATGACATATGCCCTTAGAAAAATATCTTTACTACTTTTGGGCCAGAAGTAGCAAAGTTGATTTCATGTACTACTTCAGAAAAGGTTCATATATATTGTACCCATATTTTGAAAAAACATGAGTAAGACAGACTCCTCAGAATTCAAAATAGTCCTGGAAGCATTAATTCTGGTCTTCTGATTCCTCGGCTAGTATAACAGCTTGTTCTATTCTTTTTGTCTCCTATTGTTGAACTAGCTCTCGTGTCAGGATTCCATTACAAACTAGCTTCTTGATTTCCTCCATTAAAGGCCTACACTTCTTGGTAGCATGTCCTGGTGCTCCCATGTGAAAGTCACAAACATTTTCTAGATCATAGCTATGGGCAGATAGATTTGGCTTTATCTTTATTGGCCTAGGAATGATGCATTGACCTTCAATAAGATGAGGAACTAAGTCTGAAATAAGTACTCCAAATATCTCAAGATTTGCATTTGCTTGATTAATTTTCTGTGGTAGTTCTGATGAATCAATTGGCATTTTCTCTTATCGGATTCCCATTTATATTGATTCTCTAATCACCATGAGAATACTGAAATTGCCCCTTGAGTTTACAAGCATTCACTTTTTATGAATTTCAAAGATTTGTCATCGAACGTCATCAAAAGTGTAGTAATTTGCCTTTTCATTCTTTGCCGACCAGAGTAGATTGAGAAATAGATTTTACTTCATCATCTTCATAACATCCAATCAGTCTTTGTACCAAAATCAATGTCACTTCTTGCAATTGGCATTTAGGGGCCTACAAGGGTAAAAAGATATATATATATATATTCATAGATTTAAAAAAATCCCTCCATTGAAATGAAAACCAACAAACATGACATATGCCCTTAGAAAAAAGATCTCTACTACTTTAAGGCCATAAGTAGCAAAGTTGATTTTGTGTACTACTTCAGAAATGGTCCATGTGAATTGTATCCATACGATGCAGAAACATAGGTAAGATAGACTCCTCAGAATTCAAAATAGTCTTGGAAGCATTAATTCTAGTTTTCCAATTCCTTGGCTGGTATAACAACTTGCTCTATTCCTTTGATCTCCTATTGCTTACCTAGCTCCCATCCCAGGATTCTATTACTAACTAGCTTCTCGATTTCTTCCATTAAAGGCCTACACTTCTTGGTAGCATGTCCTAGTGCCCCCATATAAAAGTCACAAACGTTGTCTAGATCATAGCTATGGGTAGATAGGTTTGGAATTTTCTTCATTGGCCTAGGAGTGAGATATTGACCTTCAATAAGGTAAGGAAATAAGTACTCCAAATATCTAAAGATTTGCACTTGCTCGAGGAATTTTACGTGGTAGATCTGATGAATCAATTGGCCTTTTTCTCTTGCAGCTCTAGGAGCTTTGAACATTACATTCATTCACTTCTTTCTTTTTCTCCACTTCCTGAGTAGCATGGCTTTCAAATCTAGGTCCAATTTTCCCTTGTCGAATCCCCATTTCTATTGCTTCCCCAATTACCATGAGGTCACTGAAGCTGCCCTTTGAATTTACAGGCATTCTCTCAAAGAAAGGAGATGGAAGAGTTCGATGAAACATGAGAGATATTTCTTCCTCTGCCATGGGAGGTTGTACTTGGGTTGCTAATCTTTTCCACCTCAATTCATATTCATTAAAGCTTTCATTAACTTTCATACTCACATTCTAAAGAAGCTGGCGATCTGGAGCCAGGTATATAACATACTTGTATTGCCCCAAAAATACTTTGATCAAATCAACCCATGATCGAATCTATTCTCGACTTAACCTATTGTACCATACTATAGAAGGTCCAATCAAGCTATTATGGAAATAATGGATCAACAATTTATCATCACCCAAATATCCTTTTATTTTTCTACAAAACATTGCCAAGTGGATTTTAGGGCAGTTAGAACCATCATATTCTTAAAATTGGGAACCTTGAACTCAGGCGGAATAACCAAATCAAGGACTAAACAGAATTCTCTAGCATCAAATTTGATGGAATTATCAATGCCTTCTTCTACCTTGATCTCTTTCTCAAGTCTTGCATATCTATCTTCCAGCTGCTCGATTTCTAATCTTTTTGTTTTCATATAGTCACACGATCCTGAGATGTTAGGTTTAACAAAACCTATTCTTGCATTAGGCTTATATGCCTCAAGGTAAATTATCAAACATGGTGTATCAATTTGGTTCTTCGCATTTTGTTGAAGCTTGGTCATCCATTCTTATAACCCCTCTTGAGTTTGTTCAATTCTTTCCATATCTTCATCCATAATAACAGATTTCCAAACTTTCACTAATTCCCAAATTGCTACTATCAAAACTCCTATCGCTTTAGATCATGAATGTTAATGTAATGTTATTAAATAATGATGTTGTGTTGTTAAATATGCAATAACATGCAATATAAACATGGATGCAACAAGGTATTGATTCCAAAGTGATAATCATAGAGCAAATTTCATTGAGATAAAAGGATTCAATACATCAGATATTAGATACTAAAATTATTAGTGAGCTCTAACTCTTAATTTCCTAACTTTCTCTAAGAGCCAAGTCAGCTTCCCTCCTAGATGTAATGTTGGATCGATACTCTGCCTCAATACCATTACTACATCAGCTAGGTCTGCCACTTGTTGAGCCACTTCTCATGCTTGAGTAACAATGACTTTCATGCCATTGTCCATTTCTCCTATCTTTGTTCTCGATCTTTGAAATTGGGCATGTCTCTTTTATTAACGTTCTTGACAGTCTTTCTTAATATCATCAACAAGATTTGTGTACATTAACGTAAGATTAAGATACTCATCTACCTTCTTCTTTAGTGTTTCATTTTCAGCTTGACTGTCATTCATCTTGATACCAGTGTCCTCATACATCTGCATGTACCTATTTATCATCTTGTATTTAGCTCGACTAACCCATAGATCATCCATGAAGGTATTGCGTTGTATTTCCATTACATGTAGATCACACGAGAGCATATTGACTCAATTTTCATTTGCCTTAAAACTTTTTTTCCAATATTCAGCTTCATGTTTCATTTCTTTGATTCTTTTCTTCGACTATTCCGAAGTCACACATAAACCAGCATTATTGAGCATCAAACAAAGTTATTGATAATTGAATTGCAAACTTCTCAACTCCTCATTCAAATCATCTCCCTTTTTCCTTAATTTTCTTATTTGAGAGTCATATTCAGATCGTTACTCCTCATTTTGGGTATTTTTATCTTGAGTATCCCATTCAACCATTGAATCAGAACGACTTTCTGTTCCAAATTTCCATTTTTCATGATCCAAAAAAACTTGAACTCGACGTTTGAAGGAGGTGCAATTCTCATTAGAATGTCCTTGAATTCCATCATGAAATTCACTATGAGCATTGGTGTCTTACTATTTTGGATAAGGAGGTTGTAAAGGTGTAATGAATTGTGGGGTCATCAATCAGGGCTTCAACAATTGAGGATACAATTCTTTATATGAAATAAGAATTGGATCCAAATGATATTTGTGAACTTCTGTCTTTGGCAATCAACCAAAGGAGTACTGGAACTTGAATTTTGTCCTGGAAAGTTAATTGCCTTTGATAGACTTAAGCTTTCCTTCACTTTTGTATCTCTATGTGTTCTATTAATTGTTAGGCTTTTAGAAAATTTGGGCTTTCCATCTTCAAAACTCAACATGCCTACCCTGATAAGATTTTCAACCTTGTTCTTTAAAGCCTCGCAATTCTCGGTAGTATGGTCTGAACTTCCTTTATGGTAATCACACACTGCATTGATGTCATAGCCTTCAGGATAAGAAGGCCCCTTGGTCTTAGACTAAACTTGGCTCATAGAATTTTTCTTTACCAGTATCAGAAGCAATTCTAACATGTCATCGGAATTGAATTAAAAGGTCTTCCCCCATTATTTCCATCTTGAATTTCTTCTTGGCCTATCATCACTTTCTAGGAGTTTGACTCAATGACACCTTCAGTTGTTTTATTGATGCGAATTGTAACAGTGTGCGAACTCAGTTGTTTATTCATGTTCTGATTTTTGTTTGGTTCTTCTTTCAGTTCAGTATACCCTTTTTCTTTGGTCATATTCATCATCATCTCAGCCATTTGCCTTTTCAGTTCTTGCATCTCATTCTTGCCAGTATCAACACTAATAAAATTTGATGTGTGTCTCATGGATAAACTGCCATTCACTCTTTTCGTTGTTTGTCTCGGACATTTTCCCATATTTGCACTTTCTTCTATCATATTACGAGTCCCCTTATCCATTATGATCACCTTCTAATTTGATAACCACTTTTAAATCAATACCTTTATTCAACGAAGATGCGTTGCAAAAATGCAAAACAAAAAAAAACAAAAAAAAGAGTCAGTATAGTGAAATAATTATATAAGCAAAAATTAAATTGTTGGAATAAAATAATTCATATCAAGCAAAGAAATAACCATAGACACATATTTAAAACAACAACACACTTACAACATGATGTCTAATCTAAGGTTCTTGTTTGGCTCTAATGGGGTGGGCTCTTAGATTTAGAGAATATGGTTTGTTCTAGACTCTGGGTACCCAAACTGTCGTTATTGTCTACTACGATAACAAGACATCGATTCGAGAGTATACGTCCCCTTATAGCGGAGGTGAACAACACACGGTGTATAAGGTTGGTATACAAGAAGAAAGATAAAATTCCCGCACGGAGGTGGAGAACCCCACTTAGGATCATGTCTCGCTCCTACTTAAAGAAGAAAGCTCGGGCAGAAGGCTTATGTATGAATGACAGTTATATCACACAAATAAAAATCATATTTCCATTCTTCCTACAAACCCATCCAACAATTAATGAAGAAATTAAATTTAAATTATCATTTTGAAATGCCAAATTGCAACACAAAATTAATTAAGGCCTGACTAACGAAGTGATCCCAGCGGAGTCGCCAAGCTGTCGAAACCATTTTTAACACAACAAAAATAGCTTGGACGATTTATCTTTGAAATTATGGTTTTCTTTAAAATTCGATATTCGAAAAGATTTGGAGTTGTCACCGATCACTTTGGTAGACCGGACACCATAAAAAAGCCAAAGATTTTTAAAATTTGGGTTCAAAATTCGATTACGTGCGAGAATGATTAGCACTCCCAGAAATGCCCGATGTCGGTACATTTAATTTTGTGTGGCATATTGGCATTTTGAAATAGCAATTCGAATTTAATTTAATCATTGATATTAACTAGATTCATGGTCCAAATGGAAATATTCCTTCTATAAGGAAACATATTTTTGCTTCGAATATAAATTGGAAACACTCTATACGTTCAAGGCACCTCTATTCATATTCCAAAAATATATATCCCATATAAAAGGTTTTTATGCATGATTAATTATGGTCTAATTCATTTTAAGTGCTAATTTAAAGGGCTCTAATTTAAATTTGTATTATTTAATCTATGAATATTATTTAACTCCAAAGTTTGCATAAGATTAAACTTAATTACTTTTGAAAACCATCCATATTAAACCTCAAAGTTATATATAATATTCTCCTACTAATTAATTTTTCTAATTATTTAAAGTTCACATCTGATTAAAGCTCTAATTAATTAATCTAAATTGTTTATCAAATTTTTAGGGTTTTAATGAATATTTAATATTCTACTTAAGAGCTTATGCTGAACAACACCCCATTACGTTGGGACATCATTCAAATTTGAATTTCAAAGTTTCACATTCAACACGCATTAATTTTCTATAATTGTCTACTTCATTGAATTATTAAAGACCTAATAAAGTACCTAAATGACTAAGGCTCTAACATAATAATTAAACTAGGTGTTTAAATTATCTATCAATTATACTATATGACTTAATTAAAAACATGCATCAATCAAACAATTAAATAAATTGCATTTAATTTAAAAACATGACTAAATTGAAAGAAATTGAAACTTCAAATATGATTTTATTAAAGAAAGGACCAAATTGAATACATTACAAAATCATAGACCAAAATTAGAATAAACCATTTTAAAACGCGGGGGTCAAAAATACGACCCGTTTAAAACACATGGGTCGAACCAACTCGACACCAAAACGGTGTCGTTTAAACTCAGCTATATCAAGCCTTCCTCAGCCTCAAATTTTCCTTTTTCCCTATTTTTTTCGAATAACACACACACACTCTCTACCCCTTCTTTCTTTTCTATGCACACGAACACCTAAAACCCAGAAATCCTAACCCTTTAGGATAAAAAATACCAAGAACAACTTGGTGTTCATCCCTGTTCATCATGAATTGGATGAACACCAAGAATACCAGCACTACTCTATCGTATATTTCGTCGCCAGATCCCTTCTAGTCACACTCTAGACACCTCTAGCATGTTCGTTGGCCGCCGGGAGTCGACTCTCGGTCGACGTAGGTGACACTGACGCCACCTCCGATCATCCATATCCTTATTTTGGCGGCCGTGAAGCGATTTCTGGTCGCCGTCCTCCACCGTACCATAACCCTAAAATCACCCAAAAATTCTAATTTCAAACCTTAAACACTCTAAACCTACCCGATCTGTTAAGATATCCATATTTTACCCCTAAATCTACCCGTAATCACCTCTTTTTGACTCTATCGGTGCTGTAAACACTCTGGCAACACTGAGATAAGCCATTGATCTCTTTTTTTTTTTTTTTTTTTCTTTATTTTTGCTTTAAATCTAATGTTCTTGATGTTTTATTGCGGGAAATGAATAGATCGAAGAAGAATGCACCTTCTGGCAGTAGTTTTGTAGTTTCGA
The DNA here is from genome assembly GCA_019671005.1 of Hibiscus mutabilis. Taxonomy (NCBI): domain Eukaryota; kingdom Viridiplantae; phylum Streptophyta; class Magnoliopsida; order Malvales; family Malvaceae; genus Hibiscus; species Hibiscus mutabilis. The sequence goes on along the minus strand of CM033729.1, from coordinate 19,522,169 downwards.
TTGTCTTTTCTAATGACTCTTATCCTTCTCGGCGTCCTTTCGGCTTCCCAAGTAAACTCTTTCTCCCTCCCACTTTCTTTCTTTTTAATTACCTAATTATTGTCGCAATAGTTGCATAATATTTAGCGCTGGATTTCTCTCTCCCTATTTATAGGGAAAATACGCCATGACATCATGCTGACGTTATATGGAATTTTGGACTATATATTTGAGACTTATTTATTATAATAGCAACATTTATTTATTATATTTACTTATTTATTTATTTTTGCTAAGTGAAAATATGGCATACATATACCCGGATAAAATTTAGGTATTACAGGATGAAGCCAGAAATGGGGTTGGAGACAATACATAAATGTTTGAAAGGAAGAGAAAAAATTCGAATTTATCTATTTTTTATAAAGAAAAATTATATAATTAAAAGGTAAAAAAATTATTGCATAGGGGCCAAGAGCTCCTCCCAATTATAGCCTAAATTTGTCATTATATATATGTATAGGAATATGATCCGCTTACGCAATGTAAAACTCAATTACTTTTATACTTTTTAGATAGTGTAAAACTCAATTACTTTTACACTTTTTAATAAGGGTAATAAATGACTAAGATTATTTCTTTATTTTTTTTCACGTGAAAATCTTCACATTTTTTACTGTTAATCTCAATCATCCGTTTACCTTCATCTAATGGTTCAAAAAGGTGTAAAACTTTCAAGTTTTACAAAGTGCAAGAGGATCCTCTCTCTCTCTATATATATTTATATATATAACCTAATATATTCATTAAAAAGTTCTAATAGAATTAAGAAAAAAATTAAGTTTTATTATATTAGTATAAAATTCTAAACTCAAATTCAAAATATAAATATACCTAAAAAGTTTGTGGGGGAACGACCAGAGTCTCTGGTTGCTGAGGATGACCAAACCCTTGCTAAGAGAGCAAAGAGTCACATTGATCAAGCAGGTGCCATGGATATGGAAGATGATTGTACAGGCGGTGTAAATAATGATAATTCAAAAATGGGATAGATCTCTTCAGTGGCTATGAGGGGCGACAGTATCAACATTGGTTCGAATAGGGGCAAAAGCTTCGTACGCCAGCATTGCAGTGAAAGCCGTCCCTGATGATGGAAGGGATGAGTCAAAGTTTGGGTTTAGTACGGATGGTGTCATAATTTTAGATGAGGATTGCATCATGGATAGATCAGGATCGTTTCCCATGATTAAGTTTTCGGATCGTGTTCACGATTAGATTGATAAAGAGTATGAGGAATGTAATCATTGTTCGCTTGTTGGGCATACAATTGGGTATGGTGCATTGTTATCTAGAATTCATGCAATGTGGAGACCGTTTCGCGAGATTCAGTTGATTGATCTGGAGAATAATTATTACCTTGTGAAATTTGAAGACGCTAGGGATTACATGGTTTTAATGGACGGACCTTGGATAATTTACAAGAGATATTTAATGGTTCAACCATAGAGTAGATCATTCTCGACATTTTAGAAGTATACCTCTCATATGATAGTATTAATTCGCCTTACCGATCTCCCGTATAGGTACTATTGTAATGCCTTATTTAGACAAATTACCCAAGTGGTTGAAGAGTGGTGAAAGTGGATTATAATACACAGGCAGGTGAACAAGGTAAATTTGCACGCTTGGTAATCATGGTGGACTTGAACAAGCAGTTGAAATCGTGTATTGGTATTGATAATTTTGTTCAAAAATTGGAATACGAAGGGTTGCAACATATTGTTTCGGGTGTGGGGTGTATGGACATTTGAAAGAAGATTGTGTGAATGCTCGTGTGTCTAAGGTAGGGCCAAAGGCTGGAGGAGAGAGCCATGACCAGGATTAGATGCTTGAGATGGTAGAACGTGATTCAAACCTGTATGGGCAATGGATGATTGTGGCTAATCATCGTAGAAGGCTAATTTCATGATCATCTCGGGTGTTAGGATCACGAAGGCTGGAGGAGAGATTCAAGGGTCTTGATTTGTGGAGTCAAGGTTTGAGGGAGCATAGTTGAATTCAATTGATATGGGTGATGAGGATACGAATAAAGAGGTGGATATAGGTGCTGCCAATCGTGGTAAGGGCCCTGAGGTGGCCTTGTCGTCTAAAAATACAGTACCACCAAAAGCTTTTAAGAAGAAAATGATGTATTTGGCCTCGAATCTAGACAAACAATCAAATGCAAGGCTGACTAAGGGCAATGGAGAACTTGGTGTAGAGGTGTTATCGTTGGTGGAAGGATCTCAACCAATGACAACAGTGCATAATGTAGCTCATAAGGTGGGATCTCATAGAGATTTTTTGATTGTCGACAAAAACAGTGAACAAAAAGGGGCATCTCAACTGATAGGCGACCAGGTGATGGTACTATGGCTCACCAATCTAAGGAGAATAAAGGTCTGAATGTCAAGAAAAACACAGTATCGCGTGCTGCCTCGTACTGTGCTAACCGAATGGGTTCAGTCTTCTCTCAACCTGGTCGATAGGGAGGCTGGTAGGGTTAATATACATTCTGACAATTCAAAAATAGAGGAGGATAACCTGGATGACACCGATCACCATCCAGAACAGACCTTGATCGTGGATGATACCATTGATGCGGTGGTAACTGGAAATAGGAGTCCTTTGGTTTCTTAATAGGTGTTTTCCTTTCATTTATTATTTATTATGAATGTTCTTTTCTAGAATTATAGGGGTGCTACAGGTTCCTCGTTTCGTCGTTAGCCTTACTTGTAGTATTGTTAGAGACTCGGATAAGATAAGTGGGCGCTTGGCTAACAATGTGATTAGTTTGCTTGGGTATCAAATTCTTTCAGGGTTGAAGCGGTGGGGTTTAGTGGTGGTATCTTGTTACTTTGGAAGGACGAGGTGGAACTTGATTTTTTGCACGTTTCTTTACATTTTGTCAATTGCAGGTGTAGATCAGTTAATGTGCAAGAATGGATCCAAATAACGATAGTTTATGCTAGCCCTACGGCAGCCCGTAGGAAGATGTTATGGGGTCCCTTAGCTCGTTTAGAACCTAGGGATGGCACTCCATGGCTTTTTGGAGGTGACTTTAATGCAATATTTAGGCGAGAAAAGCGATTGGGTAGTTCTCCAAATAGTACGAGTATTAGTAGACTTTTCTCGGATTTTAGGTGACTCCATGGCTTCTTAGAGGCGACTTTAATGCAATACTTAAGCGTGAAGAGCGATTGGGTGGTTCTCCAAATAGTACGAGTATTAGTAGATGTATTGTATGTTTCTTCCCAATTCGTCAATGGTAGGTGTAGATCAGTTAATGTGCAAGAATGGATCCAAATAAAGGCAGTTTATGCTATCCCTATGACAACCCGTAGAAAGTTGTCATTAGGGGTGTTCAAAACTAGTCCAATGAGTACCCAGCGGCCCAGTAAGCTCATAATGCAAGTTAAAAAATGGACAGGATGATGAATCATAGTAATAATATAGTAGTGATATTGGACTTATTGGGTCTCTAGGTACTCATTGAGCTAATTTTGAACACCCCTAGTTGTCATGGGGTCTATTGGCTCGTTTAGAACCTAGGGATGGCACTCTATGGATTCTTGGAGGCGACTTTAATGCAATACTTACGCGAAAGGAGCGATTGGGTGGTTCTCCAAATAGTATGGGGTTCCTTTATATTGGCTATATGGGCGATGATTTCACTTGGTATAGGGGTTCATTATATCAAGACTTAACCGATGCTTGATGAATGATGCTTGGGGTCAGAAATTCCCTTTCTCGCGTGTGGTTTACTTGGGCAGGGTTGGTTCGGACCACTGCCCAATATTGTTTAAGTCGAATGTGGATACACGTTTTAACAAAATTGTCCTTTTTGCTTTATAGCTGCATGGCAAGATCATTCTGAGTTTCGGGAGTTCTTAGCAAGAACATGGGGAAGTCAAGGATTTAGATCATAATTTAGATCATAATAAGGATGTGTTTGGTCATATTAGGAAAAGAAGAATTGTTGGTCCGTATTGATAAATCCCTTCAATCCAGACATTCTAATTATTTGGTGGATTTGGAAAAGCAATTGAAAAGTGTGCTTGAGGCAGTTCTGGGTCAAGAAGAAAGTTTGTGGTTCCAAAAAGCGCGGACCAAATAGGTGTCACATGGTGATCGCAATACAAAGTTTTTCCACTCCTTTACCATGGCGAGAAGAAGGGCAAATACGATGTTGGGATTATATAGGGATGATGGGGAGTGGTTCACAGACTAGTCTGAGTTGAAGAACATGGTTGTAAATTATTTTCAATCTCTCTTTACTTTCAATGGCGTCTATCCCGAGCCTTATGCGGTTAGGGGCTTGTTCCTGATTATGCGATCTGAAGCATGGGATGATCTCTGCCGAGTTTTGTTGGATGAGGAAATCAAATGAGTCTTTTCTGGCATAAACCCGTTGAAAGCTCTCGGGGTTACATGCTCTCTTTTATCAAAAGAATTAGAGTCTTGTGGGCAGCAGTGTTTGCCAATTTATTAAATCTATTTTTGATAAGGGTGAGTTAACTGCAATGTTGAATCGAACTCTTGTTGTTCTCATTCCAAAGGTAGTGCTCTAAATTAGTTTCGACCTATTAGCTTGTGCTTTGTACTGTACAAGGCGGTTACCAAAATAATCTTTAATTAGATTAAGTTGTATCTATCTGAGTGGGTGTCTTGTAACCAGATAAGTTTTATTCTGGGTCGTTCTATCTCAGATAATATCATTATTGTTTAGGAATTTATTCACTCAATGCGGAAGAAGAGTTTAAAAGGGTGGATGGCTATTAAAATAGATTTGGAGAAAGCTTAGGATCATTTGGAGTGGCCATTTATTGATGACACCCTGAAGGATGTCAGGTTCCCGAATCCAAGTTGTCTTCTTATTATGGCTTGTGTGTCTTCGGTTACTTCCCAGATTATCTGGAATGGTTCCATGACTCACTCTTTTGAACTTACGCGAGGGATAAGCAAAGGAGATCCAATTTCTCCATATTTATTTGTGTTATGCATGAAACGTCTCAGTCAAGCTGTTCAGGGTGCAGTGCAGAATGGGGATTGGAAATCGTTTAAAACTTGGTGTAGGAATTTCCCACTTATTTTTCGCATAGATGTGATACTTTTTTGCTAAGGCATCTTTGGAGCAACTAGACGTAATCCGCAACATCTTGGAGGATTTTTATCTTGTATCCGGCCTGAAGGAAAGCATCACAAAAAATGTGAGCGTAGACTTGCAAAACCTAATTAGTGGAATGTTTAGTTTTACTGAAGTGGATAATTTGGGGAAGTATATAGGGGTACCAATCTTGCATAGGCGAGTTACCAATGCTACGTACCACTACCTGATTCAGAAGGTTCAGGACAAGCGTTCAGGTTGGTCCGCCAAATCTCTATCTCTTGATGATTGTATTGTTTTGGCTAAACCAATGCTCGCAGCAATACCTTCTTACACAATACATACAACGTTTCTTCCAAAGGGATTGTGCAATGAGATTGAACGGCTTATTCGACGATTTACTTGGGGACATACAGCTGATAAAAGCGGGGTTCATCTCCTAAACTGGGATGATCTATGCCGACCCTTGGATGAAGGTGGCATTGGTTTTAAACACATATTCATAATGAAGCTTTTCTTATGAAAATTGCGTTTCAATTGATGGCTAATAAAGATCAATTATGGGTGCGATTGTTGCGAGAAAAATACAAGTGGCGGAATAATGCAGAAGGGCCTATGTTGGGTCCTAATTGTTCCCGGCTTTGGCATGGCATATGTATGGTTTGGGGAGACTTATAGGATCATATTCGGTGTCAAGTTGGACATGGAGATAGTGTTAATCTTTTGTTTGATCTGTGGCTTCACGACATTGGTCCACTTGTTAATAATCTTCTGCCGGGGGTGATAATCGATAATGATGAGGTTAGGGTGTCGGATATGGTTGATGAATTGTAGAATTGGAAATGGTCGTCTTTTGATTATTTGGTCACCCTAGATGCTCTCCTTCGAGTTTTTGCGATCAAAGCCCCATCGTTGAAGCAAGTGCCAGATAGTCTGGGTTGGATGCCAACTATGAACAAGCAGTTCCAGGTTAGGTCTTCTTATGGTATTCGATATGGGTACACAATATGGACCTTTTGAATCAATATGGAAAACTATTGCTGGATTTAAAGGGCTGCCAAGAGTTTGGACATTCTTATGGTTGGTTTGCCATGGGAGGATATTAACTAATGAAGAGCGTGTTCGTTGACACATGGCTAACGATAGTAGTTGTCGTGTTTGTGGTGAGCTTGAAGAGGATATCGACCATGTCTTACACCTTTTTTCGAGAACATATTTGATGTGGAAAAATTTGATAAAAGTTGAGAAGCTTGGCGAGTTTCTTGATTTGCATATCAATTAATAGATATACATGAACCTTACTAATTCCGGGGTGTTTGCAAAAGTTAGGATGGATTGGGATGTCATGTTTAGATCATTACTATAAAATTTGTGGGAGAATCAGAATGAATTAATTTTTAATCCATAGGTTACGAGGGGGATTTCGTAATTGACATGAGTCTGCGGTTGCAACGGGAATGTGTTTCTGCTCTAGCGCTGTGAGGCAATACCATGGGACAATCGGCTTGGGGAGCTGTTCATTGGTGTAAACCACCTGCAGGTTGGAGCAAACTCAATGGGGATGGTGTGTGGTGTAGGCTTACTGGTGTTGCTGCCTGTGGAGGTGTAGTGTGAGATGAGGGGGGTCTATGGTTGATTGGGTTCTCGAGACATATAGGTATTTGTTTAGTCAATGAGGCTAAACTATAGGGTATTTTTGAGGGGTTATTAGTGGCATGGTTGATAGAGATTTCACACTTGATTGTTGAATCTGATTGTAAGGATGCAATTTGGTATATCCAGTAGTACAGGGGTGGGAATTCATCTTTTGCTCTTGTGCCACATATTGTGGAGATAATGCAACGCTCGTGGGATATTCGTTTGGAACATGTACCCCGCGAGGGGAATCGGGTTGCCGATACTATGGCTACACGCACAAAATTTGATGATTTGATTTTTCGGCTCTCTCTTTCTTCACCAGATGATGTACTCCATCAGCTCCATGCATATTGTAGTTCCTGAGCCTTTGGAATTTGAAGGTTATGTTTTATTTTGCCTGTTTGTTTTATTTGCTCCACAGGGTTTCTCCTTGTAATTTGACTCTTTCGTTATTTTTGTGTTTACTCGTTTTCCTCAACTAAGTTTAGGAAATTTTGATGAGGCACGTGATAATAATCCTTTCATCATCGAAAAATTATTAATAATCAATTTTATGTATAATTTTATATTAAAACATGTTGTACTTTACAAACTATGAGATTTAATACATTTAAATATAAGGTTAAAAATTAACTTTTTTGTTTTCAATATAAAAATTTTAGTTCAATAGTTGATATTGTTAGTATTTATTATCAAAATTTGCTTATTGTAATATATGTTTGTTGTGTTCATAATGGTTTACTTCTAAAGTTGGTATGATTGTGTATGTATTATATGACAAATTTTGACAAAATAAATAAAATAACTTAATAAAATCTTCCTACAGCTAATTACAAATGAAGATGCAAAATCTAGTTTCATTTGTGCTAGTGTGAGTTGGTTAAATAAGGATTGAGTCTCTTTAATACTCAAAGTTGTTAGTAGATTAAATCCAAAGAACGTATTTGTGGGACCTTCTATCAATTAGAGAAGAAACCATTTGTGTGTCTATTTGATTATTGAGAAACTAAAAAGAGATTAGGCTATTAAGAGCGCTTTGAGTATCTATAACCAAATTATTCAAAAACTTCAGATATTTATTTGTTAAATCAATGATTAAATCGTGAACCATATATTATGATTTACCTTGGTTAGATGTTCATCTACTTTGATTTTTCTTAATCTTATCGTTTATTTTTAATTTCAATTTGAATTACAATTAAAAAACCCAACTTTATTTTCTTTTTTATTTCTAAGAATTAATCTAGTCTCATTCATGTGTATTCGGCCTCCCTTATCACTATACAAAAGTGTATTTTTTTAGCAAGATTTATTTTTAAAGGTCTCGAAAATCTATTAAATTTATTGACTAAACCTAGATAGATCTAACAAAATAAAACTGATAAAAGTATTCAAATCACACTTCTCTACCCCAATATTTGTAACACAACAAATAAAAGAAAAGTCGCAAAAGGAAAAAAAAAGAACAAATAAACAAAACAAAACCATCATAGAACGACAGAGGAAGCCAAGAAAAATAATTTAATGTGCTTTTAGAAGCTGGATGGCCATAAGAGAACTGTGGTCAGCATGATGGTTTTTAAGTTTGCTAGAATTTTGGGTTTGAATTATGAGTCAACAAAATTTGATTAAACTCAAAAGAATCAAATTATTTTAAAAATATTGAGTTACTCGAGTTGAATTAATTGAGATAATTCAACTTGAATTAGTGGATCATTTTTTAGTTTGAGTAGAGTTTAAAAATTACCAATTTCAAAAAAATTAAAAAAATATATTTTTTCTTGTTTATCAATTTGGTCCTTAATTTTCTTGTTTCTTCAATTCATTCTCCATTTTAAGTCCATTTGTTTAACAAATTTGAACCATATGCTCCTCAACCATTGTAGAATAGCTATGTAAATTCAATTTCTTCTTTATTTTAAGCCCATTTTGACTAAATTAGAACTACATGTTTCTCAATCACCATAGAATACCTAAGTAACTTTAATTCCTCTTTTTGACGACAAATTTCTTATTTATGCAATTTAGTCCCTCAATTTTTCATTTTATTCAATCGGTCCTCCGACTATAACTTTTTGAAAACTATTTCTTTCCATCAATTTAGTCTATCAATCAATGAAAAGATTGTTTGATCCTTTTCAAGTCCATATTTTTTGTCCGGATGAAACTGAAACAACCAACAAAATTTCCAAATGTTAAAATAAACTTAGAAATATTGTAATCTATAAGTCAAATTATGGTTTATGTTCCTTTATTGTTTTTCAACTTTAGGTTATTATTAATGATATTCCATATTACAAAATACTAACACCATAAAAAATTCTATTTATCAACTATTTTTTACGGTATTTGTGATTTTACTCGATTGAATACTCACCTTTAGTTTGAATGATGAGAGATGAGAGAATTATGATTGTTTAAAGGGAGAGAAAAGAAATTGTGTTTCAATTTTTTATTTAATATTTAATTTATTTTTATCTAATTAAAGAAAAATTTGTCATACCATCGTTGATTGTCGTCCACGATTCATAATTTTATTGGCATAATATCTTTTGGCTTAAGGGTGTAAGAAGCCTTTGGACTTTTAAAAAAAACTATCAACTAAACCCTTTAACTTTTTGCACTCAATTAAACCAATAAATTGAATCAATTAAGCAATTTGACCAACATTGACCATTAAATTTTGACAATTTTTTCTTTAGGTATTACTACCACATGGTATTTTACAGTTATATCATATGTCGTTTACCGGTTTTTTAAAAAATATATCTTTTATAATTTTTGTAAGGTTTTTAGAATTGTTAGGACTTTTAAATAATTTTTAAATAAAACAAAAAATTTGGAAATGTCAAGTGACAGCATTGTGACACGACGCATTGCACCAATTGATCCAAAAAAATCATTAAATTCAACAGTCAATGTTAGTCAAAGGGCTTAATTGATTCAAAGACTTAATTGGGTGGGGAAAATGATTCAGAGACTTGTTTGATTTTTTTCAAAAGTACAAGACTTTCTTACACCCCTAAAGTCATATTTTTTAATGGCGTAATCGAGAGGAACAAAACCATTGATGGAATAAAAATTTAAGAGCTAGATTTGACAAAAAAATATTATGGACTAATATGAGAATCTTGACATACTTTAGGGGCTAAATTGTCTATTAGTCCTTTTAAGACTAATATAACATTGATAATGAAATGTTTTAATTTGAAAATTAGGGCTAACCTCATTTTTCATGTGTGCGTGCGCGCATGTGTGTCATATTATTAAAAAATATAAGATAATACATTTGAATATCTGAATCCTATCAAACAAAATAAATCAATACAAAATAAAAATAAAAAATTAAAATTAAAATAATTTTAGAAAAAATACATACATTTAAATTTAAAGGGATTTTCTCAGTATTTATGATTGTGAGACTAGAACTTCAACACGGTTTTTTTAACATTCTAAACCAAATATAAATAATATTTCAGTACGATTTCCGTTATACATGGTGCTTCCGCACTCGAGAGCTCTAGAAATGACATCTAGTGCCTCTGTGCTTAGCAAATCCGGAAGTGATCTCATGATGGAAGCTCCTCAGGAATTGAGCCATAGCGGAGACAAGGATACCAAAAGTCCGCACGGTCTTATGGAACACTCTTGTCAGGAGTTACAATGCCTTGAAGGACAATTGCCTTACCCCACGTGACCGTACTACAAAGCCAATTTATTGGAAGCTAGACATAACCCTGCCAACCTGTCAATAGCTATCACTAGGCTTGGCTCTATCCCATCAATCAGTACCATGTGTTATAAATACACATAGAGCTAGAGAGAAAGGGACAAAGAGAAAACAAGGGAAAAATATTCTTCTCCATCTGAATCTTCCTTCCTTATTACGACCACCATACTGACTATGGCTCTCCGCATAAATATACAAGTGTGAAATGCCTGAAACCACCACAACCACCTTGGTCCTCTTCTTCACCTCCCATGTTTGGTGCCTGCTAATTTTGCGCATCAACAATTGATTTGGTGAGTGAGGAGATCCTTCTGACGAAAAGAATTAGCCACGATAGCTTTTCTACTCCCAAATGTTTTAGTCCCGACTCTCTACCTTTTCTCGGTGACACTCCCATCATGCCTGATTGTTGCAACTAACGATGTTGGTGATGAAATCAACGATAACAATGGACGATGGGGATACCATAGTCTCTTGTTTGAAGCAGCAACAAAAGCCATAAAGATATGCATGGCATCCAAAAGCTTCGTGAGTAGCCAAGCCTAGCATGTAGGAAAAACGCCTCCAGCCCAAGTCTTTTTTTTTTTTTTCATTTTGTAATATTTATGCATGTACAGATAATTTTCACCACTGTAGATGGTTCAATACTTAGATGTCTCTGAAATAGATATCACCCAATATACATGTATCGTTTATAATGAAAAGATAAGCTCTCTCCACCAAGTCACTTTTGTACGTAGATTTAAGGGAGATATTGAAATTCTCTAACACTCAAATGAAAGGAGGAACGAATTAGCATCATTTAGATTTTCTATATAGCTTTTCCTATAAGTGTTTTCTCCTGCAAGTCTATAGTCATAAGAGAGTCTGCTTGAATTGCTTTATGAATGAACAGACAGATAGACATAGAGACAGACGGACAGACAGGACGGATAGACAGACTGATAGACAGACAGACAGACAGACAAACAGACAGATAGGTAGATCGATAGATAGATAAACGAATGTATGAAATTTACAAATATTTACACATCTAAAAAATTCTAATGGTTTTCCAAGCATCCACGCTTCCATTCTCCTATCCCTCTGGCGTTACATTTTCTCTAAGTGTGTGGATGCTTGGGTCTATTATTGTCTTGGATGACATCTAATCTGTAAAAGTATGGATTCTTAAGTCTATTCAAGTCTTGGACGGCACGGGCTCTACAAGGACATAGAGGATTGTCTTCGCTCACCCAATGCCTCTGATATTGTTGTTCGACAGAGCATAGATGCCTACACTCATGTGTCTTAGATGACATCTGGTCTATAAAAGTACAGATGCTTGCCCCAGTAAAGGACTGCTTACGGCAAATTCAATGCCTCTAGCATTGTGTTTTCTCTAAAGGGTGCGAAGATGCTTGTGTTCATTTAGTCTACCGAAGACGCCAACTCTACAAGAACGTAGAGGACCCCTAGTGCCCTTGACATTGTTGTTTATAAAAATGAGAGAAACCTTCACTCATGTGTCTTGGATGACACATGATCCGCAAGAGTGCAGATGCTTACCTAGGTAGAGGATGTCTATGCTCATTCAATGCTATTAGCATTGTTGTTTCGACAAAGTGGAGATGTATATACCCATTTGTACTCTAATAGAACCAGCTCTACAAGGGTAAAAATGCTTGTGTTTTTTTAGCCTCCAATGGCTCTCACCACCTCAAACCACACATAAGATATTGTCTCTCGATCTATGCCTCTAGCATTACCTTTCGCAGAGCACCAAATTGTTCAAGTGTCTTTTGATGTCACCTACCTCTACTTATTCAATGCCACTCGCATTGCTATTTTGACAAAACGGAGATGCCTATACCTATTTGTGCTTTGATGTCACCACCTCTACAAGGGTACAGAAGTTTTGTTTTCATATTTTCCTTGACGACACTGTATTACCAAACAACACCGACAATGCTCCCACACATTCAATATCTCTTTCCGTTTATGCAAGTGCCTCTAGCATTGCTATCGATAGGAACGGAGAAGCCTGCCTAGCAGAAGATTACCTCTGCTCAATCAATGCCAAATGCATTGCTGATTCAAACAAAGCGAAGATGTATGTATCCATTCGTGCCTGTACCAGAAAAACTCTACGAGGATACGGATGTTTGTGTTTATTTTTTGCTCCAATGGTGCCATACTTTTGAACAACATAGAAGATTCTTCCGCTCATTCAACGCCTCTGAAACTTTCGTTCTCATAGCGTCAAAATATTTAGTGCCTCCGATGGAACAAACATATGACAAACTAAATTATTTCATTCACTGACATCAGTAGTCAGATTTCAGACACCAATTTTTGAATGAGTCCCTCTAATAAATTCACGTCTCCCCAAACATAAGTTTGAGCCCATCTTAACAATTAGGGTTGTAAATGAAAAGAGACAAATCACAAGCTACTTGAGTTTGATTCGATCAAAGCTCGATCAACACTCGACTCTTGCTCAAACTCGGTTTAAGTTTTTAACAAGACAAGTCGAGCTTAGCACTACTTAGGTTCGATCGAGCTCGAACTCAACTTGAATTCTTAATGAGTTGAGCTCAGCACTACTTGAGCTCGACTCGGCTCATTTACACCCCTATTGACAATCTTAAGATTTATTGGGATACCTCCGCAAATACAAAGATTGCAAGAAACGTCTTTGCTCTCCAACTTCTCCATTTAATATTGTCGGCATGGCCTTTAATGAGATTCTGGCTCCTGCCACTGTGTAACACTCCTATAGACTAAAGGGGGACAAATATTACACCTCCAATACTCTTCTTTGGAAATGCTCCCTCACGTTTTACTCATTTGTGCCTCCGATGGTACACCTTCACGAAAGGGAGTGACAGTTAGTCAAAAGTGAAGAAGATACTTCCACCACGCAAGTATCATTACAAACCCTTCTAGGGCCTAAAGACCCAAAAATTTGGTTTGAAAAAAGATGTCTTTGCCTTGCACTTAAAAAGACTAGTAATTTTGTTCTTTTAAAGTGACTCAAGAAAAATGGATAAATAGTATGAGAAAACCATTTAGTCGACTAAGACTGGACAAAAGAGGGGATAAGCTTGAGTGTGCAAATTAATTAATAAAACAAATCAAGGCAAAATAGTAATTTCCATTACTGAAAAATGCCAAGTACACGTTGGTTACTACAAAAATGCCTAAGGCTAGCTGAGCTATGGGTTATCATCGGACTCATTATCACTTCACTAGTTGTTATTGCATCAAGAGTTTGCTCTTCAATAGGGACAACGATCGCGTCTTTAGCACCAACCTCCGGAGTATTTATAGCCTCTAAGCTCAAGGCATGGTCGTTGTGCGCTGGGTCCGCAACGTAAAGCATAATGGCCTCTTAGAAATCCTCTTCTCAATGTTCTTGGCTCCCTTCACCATCGTTTCTAGCAAATTGCAAAAAAAGAATCTAAAAATCTAAAGACTTACAGAGAAATCGGTGAAGAAATTTGGAGTTGAGAAAATTTGAACAATGCAACTGATCTAGCCCTAAATCATATTTATAGTCGGAGAACACGCTTTCTCAAATGTTTGTTGATCTACATGTCGAAATAACGGCAATAATTAAGTCGTTTGTGTACCCTCTGACAGCCACACAAAGTAGATCATCATGACTACGCAATTAATGTAGCTGCCTTTTGGCATACCAACGGTCACAAGGCCAGCTTCTTTTATCCATCTCAACTCATACCACTTTATGGTATTCCTTAAACCAAATGAGGACAAGTGTTATACCTGGTGCCTCCTCACTCAAAAGCTCTGAAAATGGCATCCAATGCTTCCACGTTTAGCAACTAATGACCTCCAGTCGCTCTACGCTTAGCAACTTTAGAAGTGATTCCATGCCAGCAACTCCTCCGAAAGTGAGCAATAGCGAAAATAAGGATACCAGAGGCCTCCACGGTCTTGTGGAACAAACCCTTGTCATGAGCTACAATGCCTTGAAGGAAAATTTTCTTATCCACATGACCGGACTATAAAGCCTATTTATTAAGAGCTGAACCTAACCCTGTCGACTTGTCAATAGCTATCACTAAGTATGGTTTCATCCCATCGAATAGTACCGAAAGTTATAAATACGCTAAGAGCTAGAGAGAACGGGATAGAGAGAAAACAAGGAAAAAATATCCCTCTCCATCGGACTCTCCTTTAATTACTACGGCCACCATATTAACTGTGGCTCTTTGCTCAAATCTATAAGGGTGAACCGCTTGAAACCGACATAACAACTCTGGTCCTCTTCTCCATCTCTCATGTTCAGTGTCTGCTAACTATGCGCATCAATGATTTCAAATTTTAGGGCTTCAATCTTTATATTAATTAGCTTTACACAAATATACGAAAATGGCCGAATTATTTTCGCATTTCAAGTGAACATAGAGGCAACTTCCTTGTATAGCCAAACATGCAACATGGTAGTCTCAAAATGATCGTTCGAAAGTGGGGTAAAAGTAGTATACAACCAATCGTGGATGATCATTATGATGGAATGCTTACACGTGGTGGAGCATAGCATTGACCCATGATCAGAAATCAAAAGCTAAAAAAATATTATTTTATTCAACAGTTCACGAGGACGGTCTAGAGTTATGGACACCAGATAACATGATGATATTGCGCCAGTTTCTCTCATGCTCCAAGTGTTACGGCGCCAGTTTCTCTCATGCGTCGCGGTACACGTTAACAATCAGTTGTAGTCGTCCTCTAACTTCACCGCAAGTGAAAGCGACCGCTCAACACGTGTATAAGAAAATGAGGTTATTTACTCAAATATCCCCTTTTTAATATTATTTATGTTTCTAACACCCAAATAAAATCATTTCCAGATTTAGTACCCATTATAAGACTCGCCTTGTTGGTATAGTGAGTTCTATTAAAAAAATAAAATCTGTAAAACTTGTCATAGCAGTAGGGCGAGTACCATGAAATCGTATTTTTTTAATTGGAGCTAATAATAAAGATCTAAAAAATCCATTAAAAATAAAAACTCATAAAACTCACCATGCTAGTATGACGAGTTCCATGAGTTTATTTTTTAACGGAACTCACCATAAAAGCTAGAGGTGGCAAAAGGGTCATTCGGTTTGGTTTCGGTTCGGGTCTGACTTTATTCGGTTTAAGTTCGGTTCGGGTCTTATTCGGTTTTAGTTTGGGTCTATGGTGATTTCGATTCGGGTATCGGGTAGGGACTTCAGGTAGGTTGATTTTCGATTCGGTTGATTTTAGTTTAATTATTTTTGGGTTGGGTCAATATCGGGTTAATAGGAGATCGATCGATTTCAGTCGGGGTTTCAGGAGTTAGGTTTTTCCACCTTATATATGGCTTTATATAGCCCGTATATTTAACTTTTTGGTGAGTTATGCTACAGTTCACATCACATCTCATCTTTATTTATTTATTTATTTTAATATATTTTAATTATTCCGGGTTGCTTTCAGTTTGGGTAAAATCGGTTTGGGTCAATTCGGTTCGGTTGAAAATCGATTCGAATTTATTTAGTTCGGTTAAAAATCAGTTCGACTCCATTTTCGATTCAACTAAAATTCGGTTAAAAACCGTCACAAATTGGCTCACAATATTCAGTGCCAACATTTTTCGTTGTACCACTATTGATAACAACAAAAGCACGTCCCAAGGTGAACCACCTGGAGATAACACCCATATTCACTCACTTTTGCAAATGAGTCATCACTCTAGAAGTTTCGGTCGGTGCCATACTAGAAGGTGGTGGACATTAACATCAAACTCAACATTACCTCTATCGTGGGTTCTAACCCACGACCAAGAGGTAAGCCCACTCATTCTTCGAAGAGAACTTCAACAACCTTTTAATCTTCTGCAAGCTCTAAAGCTTTAGACTATCAACCCTCGTATCCATTGCGGGGGTTAGGAATGCCTTAAAACTTACAAAACTGCTCTTGAATTTAGCATCACTAAAATATAGCAATCACACTAGGGAGGTAATGGTTCTTCACGCCTATTACCAACAAATGGGTTCGCCTAAAACCACGAAGCTTTGAAACTCTCTCTCTCTCTCAAAAACCAAGGCATATGTCATACCCACATGACCAACCCATACTAAAGCTAACATCCGCTAACTATGGAGAGAGTAAATCTAACAAATCCACGAGGATTGTTACTCTCAATCCTCACTTATCATCCACGGTAAAAACCTTACTTACAAACACATATGAATCTGACAAATTTATTTATACCCACATCAACCTCTAGATCTTACCACAACACTTATTCAATGAGAATCAATACCATTGTATGAATGAGAAATCAAATTTCCATCAATGCAACAACTGAAACCAAAATAAAACATAAGTATCTGACATATCATTGGTGGCAAAGCTGTCATCTCTGGCTTGAACGAAATACTATCTAGCAATGATTCGAGCATCAACTTCGACGGTGGATCTCACAGTACCCCCACCCTGATATCCAAACAATGCCCTAACACAGCCTCTAGCAACACTCTGACCATACCGAGAAAGAGTCAACCTCTGAGATTGAACTAGAGTAGCATCATTCATGATCGAGAAATCCTTGACTGGGTGCTCGGCACCTGTAATAAACCCTACGTAGCAAGAAGTACACTCCAAGATATTGTCGGCTACAATGCTCACAAACTGGTGGAAGTAATGCTCTGGCTAATCAATTAATGCTCCCTTAAAGAGCAGAAATCAAGGTACCCCCAAGAACCCTTGGTCTAGTTCCCTAACCGACTCTGGGTAGTTGATCTGAAATAACTCTTTTTGAACCCCTCAAAGCATGGAACCTCCTATACGGAGCCGAAAAAAGACTTATGAAGTCTTAGGTCCCCATAACATGGCCCATAGAGTCCTCAATCGGACTCGGTATTGTATTCTAAAGTCGTTTGAGTACCTTTGCACTATTTGCTAACTCCGAGAATATCCCAAGTGGACCCACTGTCACGTACAATGAAGGTTAATCTTTAATCCATGTCTAAACCTCTTACACCTCAAATCATCGGTGGCAACTAACTCTAGGGCATATCTACTTTACCATAGAAAATTTTACTTATACTCAAATATTGTTCAATCCTACTGAACTAGGTGCAAGAACTGATCTCTCATCTTATCCATGTGAACCTCACAAGCATACTTCTTCCTGACTGTCCAAGAAGAAATCCCAAGTTGAAAATGCAAACTGCAAGTCCAATCAAACGGTCTCCTACCAATCATGGGCATTGCCCTCAAGAAGGGTGATATGCAATCGAGGTCATCCTCTAGACAACCTCTCAATTGTCTCAGAAACCTCTGTGTATACCTCAACCATTGATCAACTTTAATTGGGTCATCTTCACCCGAGCCATCAAAATCCATAGGTCCAAAATGATAAAGTTTCCCTAAAAAGGTCTTGCGAAGTGCACCAGAAAGCCTCGAAAAATCTTGCACAACATACGAGAGAACGAGTTTCAGGTTATGGAAGTAGTTTGCCACCCTATCTCCTACATTCCTTAGAAGGCTTGTGTCCCTATCGTTTGGGACAGAATCCTTATCGAAGTTTTTCTCATAAGAGACATGCTCTCTTCATGACTCTATAACCAATTTTGAAATCACAAGGAAACAAGGTAGCGCAATCAAGATTCCCAGTCTTGGAAGAGTACAACTTAACTTTTGGGGCTTGTATTTACTAGACACCTTAATACAACTGTAACACCCATAACATATACTCGTAGTTGAATATACATTATATATGTTACTTAAATATGCTACTGAAAGTTAAGCTTAAATTTATTTTATCCATATACGATTCATCGTCTAGCTGATTATTTAGACTATCATTATAATTCAATTTAATGCATCATATATTATTAGCAAGAAAATAGTTTGCATGCCCACTAGAGATTGCCATAATTTAGAATGTCTTACTGATGCGATGCAGATTGTAACTTGATCAGCACGCTTGACTCCTCTTCATGGTGCTCCAACATAACCTACGTGTGCAACAAACACACGCCAAGTACGAACTTAGTGAGGCATTTAATTTTTAGTTTATCAAAACATGAAGTAATGCAAATTCAGTATATCATGTAAGAGTGCATTATATTTCTCTATAAATGGCAAGCATGTCATATTGACATGATATCATGTATTACCGCCATCTTATGAGCCATGTATTATCTAATGCTTAACATATTCTTTATCAAATGCATGCTTTCATCATGTAATTATTTGCATAACAGATGTTCTATCATGTACATGCATTTATTATGCAATCATTTGCATATCATGTACTCTACTATGGTCATGCTTTTATCATGTAATCATTTACATAACCCATGCATTATCATGGTTATGCTTTTATCATGCAGTCATTTGCATATTATATGTTCTACCATAGTCATACTTTCATCATTTGATCATCCGCATAACACATGCTCTTTCATGGTTATGCTTTTATCATGCAATCATCTGCATATTCATAATTTTTTCAATTCATCTTGTTACGATACCGAAGTATATATTTCAATGTGGCATGATCAGTGCCTGATATGAGGCAAGTCCGTTAGGACTCTATAGCCTCTAATTCGATACCGTAGTATCTGAAATTGAGTACGTATTCGAGGACACTCTTTGATCATTATATTCGCACCTCTTTAGTGCCATCGACACCCAAGGTGTCTACTTGTTTCATTTTAATATTATCACTATTCATGTAATCATAATGCATCATTATTTATGCAAACGGTAGTTGTACCTTGTACTCCGTCGAGCTTGCCATGTTGAGTCATGCATCATATCATTTAATAAAATGCAAATGTCTTTCTTAAATTTGGGTCAACTTATCACAAGTCTTCCCTTTTTTACATAACATGCATATGGTAATGCACTCACCTGGGCCATGTAACAGTTTGCCTCACTAAGTCTTATTTGATCCTTTTCTCTCATAGCACCTCGAATCCTCTTTGATTCATATTCAACTTGATTAACCACATGAATATAAATACCATTTCTCAGATTCATTTCTAACGATATTTTAATCAAAGTATCAAATCATTCAACATAAAAATTTATATACATTTATTTCCTTCCTTATACTGTCCATAAACTCATTTTTGGTCTCTAATGACATTTTGATCTTCAAATAATTCTTCTGAACTTGATAATCAACATTAGATACAAAATATCTCAATTTTCATTTTCTGGCAGCTTTGTACAACCTTCAAAGATTTATTTCTATAAAATAATCTAAAACTCAGAATTCAATTTCGTTTGTTCTGAAAGAAACTAGATTCAACAAGCTTTTCAACAATATAAACTAATAACCTAGATTCAACTTGTACGATTTATGGCGAATTTTCAAAGTTAATTTCCAGTGCTAATTTCGGAATAGACTGCCATACTGTTTTCTGACCTTTCACCACTTAAAAATTTATATCTTTTTACTCAGAACTTGAAATCAGTTTCCGTTTGTTCGAAACGAAACTAGACGAACAAATCTTTACATCAGTATAAAATTCACCATCTAACTATTTTGTAGAATTTATGGTGAATTTTCAAACTTACTGCCAAATCCAGTTTTCTACACAATTTTCATAAATAACTTCAAACTTTATATCAACTTCTCCTTACTTTGCTATTTGTCAATTTGGTCCCCTTACTTGATTCAACCACTAATGTATCACTTTCTTCATCAAATAATTATTCAAAAATAATTCCCTCTATTTTTTCTTTCTTTCCGAAATAGTCACTAAAATGCAAAGATAAGGATTCAAGCTTCTTAACTTTGCAAATTAGTCCTCAAATCAACATTACTACTTGAATTCTATTATTTAAACTAAAATCAGATTTAATCCTTCTCTAAAACCTCATTTCTGAATTGATCACCTAACTTTGACAATTTGTCAAAATGGTCACTAACTCGATTTAACATCGGTTTTGCATTCTAACTTCAATTTCTCATCTCCAACATCAATAATAACATAAATACACTTCAAAATCATAAAAATCAGATTAGGTCCTCTAACTTTCAGAATTTCCGAAATGGTCCCTATACCTTTAACTTAAGGTTTTGCTTCCAAATAACAATTCAAGCTTACTAGATCATTAATCCAACATCACAAACCCTAAATCAAACTTGAATCCATAAACCCTAAGCATCTTCATAATAATCAAAACATGTAGAGTTTAAATCCCAACTCAATAACATGATTTTAACATTACAAAAGCTTGATTTCAACTTGAATTTCAACATGGAATCATAAAATCTCAAAAACCCCAATTGAGTCCATAAACCCTAATTTCTTTCTCATCAAAATTCTCATCAATCAAGCATATATTCCATGAATTATTGACATCAAAAGATAGCGCTTGAAGAGTAGAACAACTTTGCAGTTGAAATTATTACTTGAAAATCGAGTTTTGGGGTTTAAATCGAGCTTGAAAAATTTTCTCCCCTTAGTTCGAAATGTTTCAAGAAATATGAACAATTTGGTTCATCTTTTACTTATTTAAATCCACATGTTAAAATTAAATGAATTTAAAATTCATTTAAAATGTGAAATTACTAATTTGCCTTTTTAATCCGTTGGCCAAGACTTAATCTTATCAAAAATCAATGGCCATGATCTGATCCAAGTGTAATTCACCTTCCAAAATTTCCCTTAATATTTCAAAATTGCTATCCTTGTCAAATGACCGATTTGCCCTCCAACTAGTCTTTATTTACTAGTTTACCATTCTTGTAAAAATTCAACTAAGTCTTGTTGAAATCCAACCAACTATAATAAAATATTCATAAAATAGTATTTTATGACTTTTCCATGGCTTTTGGATCAGCCTCTGAAATTTCGATCCGATTCGATCTCCCGATATTCATAAAATACTTTTATTGCAATTTCACCTTCATCGAGCTATCAGATTTATTCCAAAAATTCCATATTTCCGTATTCAGAAAATAAACTCTATTATCTCATAAAAACTTCCTTTCCCAGAACTTAGACTAAATTTTCCTAACTTAGTCTACTATTCGGATAATTATCGAAAATCTCTGTAGATAAAATTTCTCTTAGAAATCCTTTATCGATAATCCATTCGAATATTCTTTACTTTTACTGAGTCCAAAATATCGATTAGAAACACTTTTATGGGACCTTCCTGAAGGTCACCCATCCTTGTATTTCTCTAGCCTGAGCACGTTTAACAATTTCATTCGATCCAAATTCAATCCTTTCTCTGCATCTTAATTCTTAAAACTGATATCAAGGTACCTATTTCGATCGGATTCACTCTTATACTAAATAAAATTACTTGTTGGGGAAATTTACACTTTTGTCCCCAAACTTTTCCAAAGTTTATACTTTTAACCCAAAACTTTCAAAATTTATTTTTTGGTCATTGGCCAAAATTTAGGATATTACAATTCCTCCCCCTTAAGAAAATTCGTCCTTAAATTTTCAATGCGTACCTGTTCCAAACATTTACGGATATTACTTCTTTATTTTCTTCTTAGCCTCCCAAGTGGCTTCTTCGACCTTGTGATTTTTCGTCAAAACTCCAGTTAATGAAATTTTTATTCCTTAATTCTTTAATTCCATAAACCAATATTTCTACTAACACATTACCATGTATCAAATCTAATTGCATCTCAATTTATTCAGGAGTGTTGACATGTAAATAATTCAGTCAATGCCCCCAACACATAAGTACATATACTATAGAATTTTGCTCACTTCTGGAGATAAGATCCATTAATATACTCTTGGTCCAACTCTTTCACGATTCCTTGAGTTATAACAGTTCTGAAACTAAGTTTTCCCTTTTTGACCTATACAAATCATCCTTCATTTTCAAATAAACAATCATAACTTCTCATTTGCTCTAACACTTAAGGCTCTCACCATCTTAAACATTTAAACAACCAATGCTTTATTATATACAGTTACCAAAGGTTACAACCTCTTAGGTACTTCTTGTTCTTGTACTTGAGCCTCCTACTGTACCAGTAGCTTAATCTAGGTAAAAATCAGAAAAAGTTCATACTTCAGTTCATTTTACTGCTACGAGTATCTTTATAACCTTTGTAATTCGAGACTCTTGTTATTGTCTAGAAACATTTCTAGGGAAATTTCAATTAGTCGAAACAATCCTCATCTAAACACTCTTCCTTTGACTTCATTAAGGAACTAATTCCTTTTTAAAAAATATTTAAACGTTTCTTCTTATAATCACTTCTACCTTGTGCACAGATAACCAACCTATCTAAATTAAAGATACTTCTTCTTCTTACTCCTTTGTATTCGAGTATCTTATAATTACTATATCATCTCTTTACTATGCAGATAACTTATTCTAAACAGGAACTAACTTCCATGCCTATTTTATTGTATCATATCCACTATGGGTCCTTTCTTGACCTCTAAAATTCGTCAACTGACGAAATCCATTATCATTTTACTTTCCTTATTCTAGTATCATTTCACCTTACACTAATGAGGAGCAACATAAAGTCATAAAATCAGTACATCAGTAATATGACATCCTCGGGGCATGTATTTACTGAAAACTCCATATCAAACTTGGATTAGCATCAAGAACCGGCTAAACCTTTGCTCTGGTACAAAAAATGTAACACCCATAACGTATACTCGTAGTTGAATATACATTATAGATGTTACTTAAACTGCTACTGAAAGTTAAGCTTAAATTTTTATCTCTATATACGATTCATCTTCTAGCTGATTATTTAGACTATCATTATAATTCAATTTAATGCATCATATACTATCAGCAAGAAATTGGTTTACATGCCCACTAGAGATTGTCATAATTTAGAATATCTTACTGATGTGCTGCAGATTTTAACTTGATCAGCACGCTTGACTCTTCTTCATGGTGCTCCAACATAACCTACATGTGCAACAAACACACGTTAAGTACGAACTTAGTGAGGCATTTAATTTTCAGTTTATCAAAACATGAAGTAATGCAAATTCAGTATATCATGTAAGAGTGCATTATATTTCTCTATAAATGGCAAGCATGTCATATTGACATGATATCATGTATTACCACCATCATATGAGCCATGTATTATCTAATGCTTAACATATTCTTTATCAAATGCGTGCTTTCATCATGTAATTATTTGCATAACAGATGTTCTATTATGTACATGCTTTATTATGCAATCATTTGCATATCATGTACTCTACCATGGTCATGCTTTATCATGTTATCATTTACATAACCCATGCTTTATCATGGTTATGCTTTTATCATGCAGTCATTTGCATATTATATGTTCTACCATGGTCATACTTTCATCATTTGATCATTCTCATAACACATGCTCTTTCATGGTTATGTTTTTATCATGTAATCATCTGCATATTCATAACTTTTTCAATTCATCTTGTTACGATACCAAAGTATCTATTTCAATACGGCATGATCAGTGCTTGATACGAGGCAAGCCCGTTAGGACTCTATAGCCTCTAATTCAATACCGTAGTATCTAAAATCGAGTACGTACTCGAGGACACTCTTTGCTCCTCATAAATGACGCTCTTTGCTCCTTATATTCACACCTCTTTAGTGCTATTGACACTCAAGGTGTCTACTTGTTTCATTTTAATATTATCACTATTCATGTAATCATAATGCATCATCATTTATGCAAACGGTAGTTTGTACCTTGTACTCCGTCGAGCTTGCCATGTTGAGTCATGCACCATATCATTTAATAAAATGCAAATGTCTTTCTTAAATTTGGGTCGATTTATCACAAGTCTTCCCCTTTTTAACATAACATGCACATGGTAATGCACTCACTTGGGCCATGTAACAGTTTGCCTCACTAATTCTTATTCGATCCTTTCCCTCATAGCACCTCGAATCCTCTTTGATTCGTATTCAACTTGATTAATCACATGAATATAAAAACCATTTCTCAGATTCATTTCTAACGATATTTTAATCAAAGTATCAAATCATTCAACATAAAAATTTCTATACATTTCTTTCCTTCCTTATACTGTCCATAAACTCATTTTTGGTCTCTAATGACCATTTTGATCTTCAAATAATTCTTCTGAACTTGATAACCAACACTAGATACAAAATATCTCAATTTTCATTTTCTGGCAGCTTTGTACAACCTTCAAAGATTTATTTCTAGAAAATAATCTAAAACTCAGGATTCAATTCCGTTTGTTCTGAAAGAAACTAGATTCAACAAGCTTTTCAACCACCTAAACTAATAACCCATATTCAACTTGTGCGATTTATGGCGAATTTTCAAAGTCAATTTCCAGTGCTAATTTCGGAATACACTGCCATATTGTTTTCTGACCTTTCACCCCTTAAAAATTCATATCTTTTTACTCGGAACTCGAAATCCGTTTCCGTTTGTTGGAAACGAAACTAAACGAACAAATCTTTACATAGGTATAAAATTCACCATCTAAATATTTTTGTAGAATTTATGGTGAATTTTCAAACTTACTACCAAATCCAGTTTTCTACACAATTTTCATAAATAACTTCAAACTTTATATTAATTCTCCTTACTTTGCTATTTGTCAATTTGGTCCCCTTACTTGATTCAACCACTAATGTATCACTTTCTTCATCAAATAATTATTCAAAAATAATTCCCTCTAATTTTTCTTTCTTTCCGAAATAGTCACTAAAATGCAAAGATAAGGATTCAAGCTTCTTAACTTTGCAAATTAGTCCTCAAATCAACATTACTACTTGAATTCTATTATTTCAAATAAAATCAGATTTAATCCTTCTCTAAAACCTCATTTTTGAATTGATCACCTAACTTTGACAATTTGTCAAAATGGCCACTAACTCGATTTAACATCGATTTTGCATTCTAACTTCAATTTCTCATCTCCAACATCAATAATAACATAAATACACTTCAAAATCATAAAAATCAGATTCAGTCCTCTAACTTTCAGAATTTCCGAAATGGTCCCTATACCTTTAACTTAAGGTTTTGCTTCCAAATAATAATTCAAGCTTACTAGATCATTAATCCAACATCACAAACCCTAAATCAAACTTGAATCCATAAACCCTAAGCATATTCATAACAATCAAAACATGTAGAGTTTAAATCCCAACTCAATAACATGATTTTAACATCACAAAAGCTTGATTTCAACATGGAATCATAAAATCTCAAAAACCCCAATTGAGTCCATAAACCCTAATTTCTTTCTCATCAAAATTCTCATAAATCAAGCATATATTCCATGAATTATTGACATAAAAAGATAGAGCTTGAAGAGTAGAACAACTTTGTAGTTGAAAATATTAACTGAAAATCGAGTCTCGGGGCTTGAATCGAGCTTGAAAATTTTTCTCCCTTTTTTCACTCCTTAGTTCGAAATATTTCAAGAAAGATGAACAATTTGGTTCATATTTTACTTATTTAAATACACATGTTAAAATTAAATTAATTTAAAATTCATTTAATTGGTGAAATTACTAATTTACCTTTTTAATCCAAATGCCAAGACTTAATATTATCAAAAATCAATGGCCATGATTTGATCCAAGTGTAATTCACCTTCAAAAATTGCCCTTAATATTTCAAAATTGCCATCCTTGTCAAATGACCAATTTGCCCTCCAACTAGTCTTTATTTACTATTTTTCCATTCTTGTAAAAATTCAACTAAGTCTAGTTGAAATCCAACTAACTATAATAAAATATTCATAAAATAGTATTTTATGACTTTTTGATGGCTTTTGGATCAGCCTCTGAAAATTCGACTCGATCCGATCTCCCGATATTCATAAAATACTTTTACTGCGATTTCACCTTTATCGAGCTATCGGATTTATTCCAAAAATTCCATATTTCCATATTCGAAAAATGAACTCTATTATCTCATAAAAACTTCCTTTCCCAGAACTTAGACTAAATTTTCCTAACTCAGTCTACTATTCCGATAATTATCGAAAATCTCTATAGAATAAAATTTCTCTTAGAAATCCTTTATCTATAATCCATTAGAATATTCTTCACTTTTACTGAGTCCAAAATATTGATTAGAAACACTTTTATGAGACGTTCTTGAAGGTCACCATCCTTGT
Organism: Hibiscus mutabilis; assembly: GCA_019671005.1. Taxonomy (NCBI): domain Eukaryota; kingdom Viridiplantae; phylum Streptophyta; class Magnoliopsida; order Malvales; family Malvaceae; genus Hibiscus; species Hibiscus mutabilis. The sequence goes on along the minus strand of CM033729.1, from coordinate 19,495,555 downwards.
ATTTCTCTGGCCTGAACACGCTTAACAATTTCATTTGATCCAAATTCGGTACCTTTCTTTACATCTTAATTCTTAAAACCGATATCAAGGTACCTATTTCGATCCGATTCAATCTTATACTAAATAAAATTACTTGTTGAGGAAATTTACACTTTAGTCCTCAAACTTTTCCAAAGTTTATACTTTTAACCCCAAAACTTTCAAAATTTATATTTTGGTCGCTAGCCAAAATTTGGGATATTACTACAACATGTCTACCACCCAGGGGTTTCCTAGAACCGACTAAATATAGACTCTGATACCACTAAATATAACACCCCATTCTCGATCCAAAATGCTGCATTCGGGTTACCCAAAAAATAATCCATTAAATTTCCAATTTAAGACCATAAGTTTAGCCTTATTTTAAAACATTAAATAATCCATGATGCATTTAATTATCAAAATAATATAAAACAATATAAAACAGTTTACAAAATAGGGGCTCCGAATTTAAAATATTGTATATCAAAATTATATTCCAAATAGAGTTTACAGACTCAACCATTGTAAGGTCCAATGAATACAATAGCCAAAACTAAACATCAAGAACTGTATTCTGAAGTGATACGATGCTGGAAATCCCTTCACGATGTGCTCCTCGATCACGATCAACCTACTAACCTCTAAATGAAAACAATAATTCTGGATGCTGAGCTTACAAAGCTCAGTGTTATATTTCTACTCTACCAAAATTTGTGATTATCATAAAATAAGCATGAAAGATAAATATAGTCTAGAGAGCATAGATATGGCTTCGCTATCTATGATTCATCATCTAGCCAACACTAGCTAGAGTTCTTAGATCACCTATCTCAATGCATCCTTAAATCTACAAGAAGTCTTACATGCTCTACAAGGCTTCAAAAATACTCTAGGTTACTCAGCCCCTTGAGGCTATACATCCATAAGCAATCATACATTGCACAATCTTTGCACATCAACTATCGAATAGATCAGCTTTTATTTCCCCACATGTTGATGTCCCTTAACTTTGTAACGCACCTGATTTGTTTTAAAAAAACAAAAAGAAAAGTCAGTAAAAATGATACAAAAATGCAATAACAAAAACAACTAACACCAATTGCCAATCCCCGGTAACGACGCCAAAACTTGTTGCGTGTTTTGAGTGCTACGTAAATGGTGCAAGTGAACATGTCGCAAGTAATAAATGATAAGTATCGAGTATCATCTCCTCAGGGATTAGTTTGGGCCACTTTCCTTAAGTCACTGCAAATGTTTAAAGAATTAAATAGTAATGATGAATTGAGATAATGTAAACTAAATCTAAATAATTGAAATAAAGGAAAGAGGAAACTGAATTGAGAGAGTAAGCTAGATTATCATCAGTTGTGGAGTGTTGATTGAATGGACCATCGTGGTAGTTGGTTGCAAGAGTAAATCAATCATATTAACAATTAGCATCAGTTAAATTGCTTGGGCAACTAGGAACGGTGCGATTGCCTGGGCAACTGGGCGACTTCATTCAAAGTTTGGTGAAGCGTTCTTCAATGGCTTCATGTTATCCCTAACTCAAAACACTGTTAATTATGCATGCCTTGGTAATACATCCCTGCGTTAACCATGGGTGGACAACAATCGATCTTGCGCTTCTCTTAGCCGTTGAAATTCACAACTTATCCCTAAGTCAAATTAGTCTTCACCAATATTCATTTGTATGAAAACCATGCTTATTCATTTCTTGAATCTAACTCTCCCGATATTAGATAAATGGTGAATTCACGAGATCCTCTCCCAATCACCCGCGATCAAAATTAAGAACCAAGAATGAACAAACTTTGAAATTGAATTGCAACTCAAAAACCTAAACAAATCCAAACGTTTTCACAACCACAAAACATGATAGTGAAGGAAACGATGCAATTATGCATGAATGACTAAAAATACAACTAGAATGAGCCTAATTCTAACAATAATTAAGAGTAAAAAAAGGGTAGAAATATAGTACTTTTTCACACTTAACATTCACCCAAAAAAACACCTAAACAACCATAAACACCAAATCTAGCAATCTTAGCCATAAAATCAAGCAAGGAAATTAATTTGTGATCTTCAAGAAGAGTAAGAGTCAGAGATGTACTGACCTTTAGCTAGAAATCCCGAATTCAAGCTTCCAAGCAAAACCCCTTAACTTCTCTTTTGACCCAAGCTTAAAGAAACCTTAAAATTTCTCCTCTTGCCATAACAACTTGAAAAACAAATTAAAGCTTGAACTAATAATTTTGGGGTAAATCTAGTACAAACTTTCAACCCACACCTCAAAGGAAATCTCCATAACACCTTTAATATCCCAAAACCCACAAATGAAAAACTTACCTTTTTAAGAAGAGAATACCACTTTCTTGAAGCTTAGGAGATGGAGATTAATTTATTCTTAACTCATGAATCCCAAAATGGAACTTAGCTAGGCAAAGATTTGTTTTTTAGAGATGAAATCCCAAACTTGAAAATAGGAGGAGATAGTGTTTGGGAGAGACGAAAGAGATGGAGATGAGAGATTGAGGTAAGCTTGTCTACTCCTCACCTATGTGAAGATAACAATGCAATAAATGGTGGAAAACCTTTATTTTAAAAAAGGGAACAATCACCACATAAAACCTTACACTTTCATCTTTATAAAAAATAGTCACCTCTCAAGTCCACATAGCCAAATTCTTATCAAACAAGGCCCAAACTTACCCCATTGGGTCCACTAACCCAATCTAACACGAAGGTCCATAACTTAGGTCAATTCCTATTTGTTGACTCAAAAATTTGGGTCATTACAGTCTAAGTATATGATCAACATCTTCCATGTCTTCCCCACAAGCCACAAACTAAGAATCAACCGTGTGATGACGATGTATTTTTCACTATTTGTTATTAGTCTCCCGAGACATACCAACCACAAAAACATTTTAATATGGTAAAGACCATGATATTTAATTTTTCCTTATGAACATTGCAGTCCAAGATAATGATGTCTGCTGGGAAAATAAATTTTTCCAACTCGAACAAGGACATCTTTAATTTTTCCTTTGGGGTGTACAATGAAACGGTCAACTAGCTCTAGGGATGTCAGTGGGGTGGATTTTGTGGTGATTCGCCCCATTTCGCATTCAATTGGACATAGATGGTTATAAATTCCGTGGGTTGTAGGGCATGGATAAAGATAAAAATTAGATTCTCCGTGGGTGGTGGGGAAAACGTGAATATGCCTCTGTACCTGCCACATCCCCACCTTCCCCAATAGAGCTTATAACATGTTATTGTAAATATTATTAAAAATATAATATAGTTTGGATCATAGTCAAATTTAAGGTAATTCATATTGACTTGTCTTGGGATATTATTAAAATTTCAATATATATACTTATTTTTTAATTGGTTAGATCAAATATATAAATATTTTTTAAAATATCAGTTTGAATCAGAGTCAAATTTAAGATAATTTATATTGACTTGTCTTGGAATATTTATGAAAAAATATATAAATATATAATGCTTATGTTTATTGGTTTCTTCTTTACTGTTGCTTGTCTATATATACATATATTTAATATTTATATTTATTGGTTTTTTCTTTATTGTTTCATGTCGTTAAACCTTCTTTCTAAGGTTTGTTTTCTTCTCCTCAGTCATCACCATAGGTATGCTATTCTTCTAATTTTTTAATTTTATTTTCCTAATATTCTATGTTATTTAGATTCTATTGGTATTTGTTCTTAATTTTTTAGATGTTATTTTTCATTGTTATTTTCTTTTTAGTTCTTTCTACATTGTTTATTAGTTACATCAATTGAAATATTATTTTACATGTTATTTGTGCTATTTTCATGTCCTTTATAATAGACTTTAGTATCTTTTTAGTCAAAACTTTTGTATTATATAAAATTTAATTTCGTATATTATTTTTTTAAAAATGATGACATTTGGAATAATGTCACATGTGCGATGAAGTCCGAATGACTTATTTTATACTTTTTTCATAACAAATTTGATTTATATTTATTTAATTAATATTTATAAATATATTATATGAATGAGTCATAGGACATGTAAAGAGGGTATTAGTGGATCTTAGGACCCACGTGGGTGATGGGGCAGGGATGGTTTTAGTCTCGTGTGTTGCGGGAAAGAGATGGTTTTAGATTTTTTATTCACAGCGGGTAATGGGACGAGGATGAAGATGAAAATTCTTGATGGGGATGGGTGTGGGAAGAATTCCCTTCACACTCTTCTCGCCTAATTGACATCTATAACCAGTTGTAGCGTTACTGACATGGGTTGTGCCTCTTCAATTCCAAGTCTTTTGGAAACAAATAAGGGCATAAAATTTATAATAGCTCCTAAATCTATCAAAGCTTGACCTAAATGCAAGTTATTAATTGAATAAGTGATAGTGAAACTCCATGGATCCTTAGTTTTACAGGTAACTTGCTTTTGGATATTACACTACACTTGTTGTTGAGTGCTACCATTTCAAAGTCTCTAAACTCCAAAGGTATATTTATTTGCAATTGCTTCAACACCTCTAAAAAAATTTTATATTGTAGGTCGAGCTTGTTGTTTTTGAACCTTTGAAGGAATAAGGCGAGGGTCTCACTTCTTATTGTGCTTGGCCTTGTGGTTGCATGACCTTTTTCTTTGACTTATCTGATTTTACTTGACCCTTCTTCTCTACTCGAACATGAGTCTTTGTTGGCACATTTTCATCATCAGGTTCCTTCATTACATTGATAGATGTGTGAACTGATGAAAATAATAGGTTTTCACATTTTAAATAATCTAATGAAAACAGTAGGTTTTCTCAGTTTTTAATTCATACCTTAAACATTGCAACACAACTCCTTATATAGGCTTTAGTTACAATAGTCCTATAGCTATACAACTCTAGTATTCAAACTAGAGATAGGATAAAACTATTCTCACTTGAATTTAAATTTGAATTATCTACAAATAATACTAAAAATAGATAATACCTAGCTGATTTATTCAATTTACAGCTCACACTCCCTCTTAAGTTGGTGAATATACATTGTATAATCCCAACTCGAATGTAAAATCATCAAAGCTTGCTTTTTCCAGTGCTTTAGTAAGCACATCAGCTAACTGCTCCTTAGTGGAAATGTAGGATATATCTACTATTCCACCATTAACTTTTTTTGAAATGAAGTGTCTATCAATTTCTATATGTTTTGTTATGTCATAATGCACTAGATTCCTTGTAATCATAATAGTAGATTGATTATCACTTAGAATTTGAAATTGTTCACCTTGATTCAGTTCCAACTCTTTTAATAATCTCAGTAGCCACATTGCTTCAGGAATTCCGAGTGCTAAAGCTCTGTATTCAGCTTCAGCACTACTTCTAGAAATAGTATATTGCTTCTCAATGTTACAAGATTTCCCCCAAAAAATAAACAACAACCATTTTTAGACCTCTTTGAGTTAGCTCACTGCCCAACTAGAGTATGTGAAGGCCTTCACCATTTTGTATTCAGATTTTCTAAAAATTAACCCATAGAATGGGATAAATTTTAGATACCTTAATATCCTTTGTGTTGCCTCGAGATGCTCTTCTCTAGAATCTATCATGTGTTGGCTAATAACATTCACAGGAAAAGCTATGTCTGGTGTTATGAGTGACAGACATATTAGTTTTCCAACTAGCCCTTGATACTGCTCCTTGTTCACTATAGGTCACATTCTTCTCTCTTCAGTTTCAAATTTGTTTCCATTGGTGTTTCTACAGGTTTGCATCCCATCATACATGTCTTAGAAAATAAGTCCAAAACATATTTCCTCTAATTAATCACCTGTCTCTTTCTTGATCTTTCCACCTCCATACCCAGGAAATATCTCAGTTTTCCAACTCTTTAATTTCAATCACTATTCAATAGTTTCTTTAATCGATCAATCTTATTTTCATTATCTCCAGTAATCATAATGTCATCTACATATACTATTAAAATGACTCTTTGTCTGTTAGTTGCTATTTTAATGAAGAGTGTATGATCCGCCTAGCACTTCTTGTACCCATCTTTTACAATAACCTTAATAAACCTCTCAAACCAGGTCCTAGGAGATTGCTTCAGGATATAAAGAGCTTTTCTCATTCTGCACACCTTTTGAGCCTTCAAATCTATCTTTAAACCTGGTGGGACTTTTATGTAAACTTTCTTTTTTAAACACCCATTCAAGAAAGCATTCTTGATGTCTAGTTGGTGAAACCCTCATTCTTTATTAACTTCCGCACTCAACAATACTCTCACTATATTGAGCTTTGCCACTGGTGGAAATATCTCCTTGTAATAAATTTCATAGGTTTGTGTGAGGCCCTTAGCTACAAGCCTAGACTTGTACCTTTCAACACTGCCATCTAAGTTGTATTTGACAGAAAACACTCACTTGCAGTCCACTGGTTTCTTTCCTTGTGGTAAGCCTGTCATTTCCTAAGTGTCATTCTTCTCTAGTGCTCTAATTTCTTTCTCTATAGCTTTTTTCCATCTAGAGTCTTGTAGGGCGTCTTCTTTAATTGCTGGAATTTTTATTTCATCCAAGCTAGTTGTAAAGGCTTTGAAAGAAACCATCAAATTACCATAAGCAACAAATATTTGAATACAATATTTTGTACACACTCTTGCACTTTTCTTCTTAGCAATAGGTAGCTCATCATGATTTAAATCAGTTATAAGAGCTAGAGAAGATTCGTTACCTCTATTATATTTCTCATTTTCTAAAGCAATTAGACTCAAAATCAATTATTGGCAAGTGTCAGACTGTAAAATGACATATGAAATAGATTTTTGTCTCCTTTTGAAGACATTTAATTTATTGGTAGATGGTTGAGCGTTTTGAGTAGCTATAGGAGGAGATGAAGGAATGGGACTTGTAGGAATATATGGTGGTATAGGTGGAAGAGGTGAAGGAATGAGACTTGTATGAATATCTAGTGGTATAGGTGTTGGCAAGATATTGGAAGTTGATGATGGTAGAATGAGAGGATACATCCAGGAAAGAGTTTGATTAAGGTCAAAGGACTGTGAAGGCTGGTGCAACACCCCCTTCCTGGCCCGGTAGAGAACCGAGTCAGAGTATGATACCAATGTTCGATACAGTAATTAATACAATATTGTTCTTTAATATTTAGTGATTCGATGAAACAATGGCAATGCAGGGAAATCGATAATTTGATAATATGCTATAATTTCCATTTTAGGACCAATTTAAGCTTTTTACAACATTTAGGGACTAAACTATAATTTCAATAAATTAGAGGTCCTTTTCTACTATTAACCTTACCAACATAAAATTCAGTATGCATACAATAAGCATGTGGATTTTCATACCAATCAAAAGTCGATTGCTTAATCAATTAGACCAATTATTAAATAGTGACTATTTTGTGATTTTTCAAACTTAATCTAATAGCTTTTAACTGAATTACCTGTACCGGTACCAGTACTCGGGGAGTCCGTACCGATATGCATGTGTCATGACTAGTAATATCATTGGGTTCGGTGAACATGTGCTAGTACGGGGTTTATCCGTATCGGTACGCAATGTTCGACTTACAAAACTAGAAATTCCAGTAACAATTTCGCGTACTGGTACAACCCAACTGTATCGGTACAGAGGGTTTCAAGCATTAGGGATCTGTACCCATACCAAAACTCCCTTTCAAATTAATCCTATGGGGATCGATATGGCCCTATCTCGTACTAGTACCCATTCAATAGCCAAAATTCCAGTGTTAATTTTGCGTACCGGTACTATTGTAGTAGTATCTGTACGCCTATTCATCTATGATCAATAATGCACACTAGTACCGGTACGCCACTACCTGTACCGGTATGCCTGATTCTGTAATGACATTTTTAGTCTGGTTTTTATGTATTTTGACTAGTCAAACAATATCCAAATCTTATGAAATTTTACAAGAAAGTTTTTTAGTCATAATCTACTAGCATGCCAAATTTCATAACTATGTGAATCCATTTACTGGGATTTTATCTTTTTAGTTCAAATATGCATATTTTACCAATTTTAGGTATTTCAAAAGGTCACTTTAAGCCCTTAAAACATGATATGGCCATACACAACATACATATACCAAAATAGCCAAAAGTGTCTTAAACAATTATTATGCCACCATTCTAGGAGTTTGTAGGGACAATATACATTACTTCAAAAGCATGGTGACTTGCCAAAACATTCACTTACACCGATCTCGAACAAAAACCTTCTTTAACTAGAAATGCATAAAATGAAATGCATTAGGCATACTTTGCCTAGTGAGGTAGTCATAAACAATGGCAATAACAATAGATGTATAACAAATCATGCTATGACAATATCAATGCAATATTACACATTCAATGCTCTATTCAATATATATATATATATATGAACAATAAGCCTTGGATCGAATCAAGATAGTCGATACGCGAACTCCTACGCCTCACCAAATCAATGAATGGTCTAGTCCCTTCGCCTCGCCAATTGACCTATAACACAAATATCCCTCCGCCTCGCCATAATAAAGGTCGTAGCCCAAAGACCGTAGTCCACCCGTACCAATGAGCTCATGAATTTTATGGCATGCCAATTGTATCCAAAGTCCTTTCGAATCTAAGGTTTAGTAACAATACCAATAACAATATCGGTGACAATAACGATATCAATAACGATGTCAATGGCATTAACGATAACAATAACGGTGTCTATATCAATGACAATGGCAATATTGATGGAAATATTTTGATGGCAATAACAATATCAATATCAATGTTCAATGACAATGACAATATCTATAACAATGGCTATATCAATGTTCAATGACAATGAAAATGACAATAGCAATAGCAATATTCTCAATAGCAATGGCAATATCAATGTCGATGTTCAATGACAATGGCAATATCTATAACGATGGCTAGAGCAATGGAAATATCCTTAGACACAATGTTAGCTATGCAATATTCAATGTCAATGGAATCGGGAAAGGCACCTAGCCTATTCCCGAGACTCTGACTATACTAACCTAGATTTTCAAAGCTCCTAAGGCTCTCGGATGACCACTCCCTTGTTCCTATCCTTCGATAGAGATGGTAGCCTTTCCTTCTCCAAATCTTGAGCTAGGTAGAAAAAAGAAGAAGTGTTAAAATCAATACAACAATATCAAAATCAATATTTAAGCTTGAAATAGCCATTAGCTATTAGATATCCATGGATTGAAGCCTTGAAGAACATGGGTTTAGCTTACGTGTTCAATAGCTTTATCTTAAAATTAAGCATCCAATATCTATGGAATCGAACAATAGATTGGGGGCTTTAGCTTCCAAACTGATGGCTATTCAATGGAATCAATGTTCAATGACTATGAAAATGACAATATCAATGGCAATATTCTCAATAGCAATGGCAATATCAATGTTGATGTTCAATGACAGTGGCAATATCTATAATGATGGCTATATCAATGGAAATATCCTTAGACACAATGTTAGCTATGCAATATTCAATGCCAATGGAATCGGGAAAGGCACCTAGCCAATTCCCGAGACTCTAACTATACTAACCTAGCTTTTCGAAGCTTTTAAGGCTCTCAGATAACCACTCTCTTGTTTCTATCCTTCGATAGAGATGGTAGTCTTTCCTTCTCCAAATCCTAAGCTAGGTAGAAACAAGAAGAAATGTTAAAATCAATACAACAATATCGAAATCAATATTTAAGCTTGAAATAACCATTAGCTATTAGATATCCATGGATTGAAGCCTTGAAGAACATGGGTTTAGCTTTGGTGTTTAATAGCTTTATCTTAAAATTAAGCATCCAGTATCTATGGAATCAAACAATAGATTGGTGGCTTTAGCTTACCAAACTGATGGCTATTCAATGGAATTGATGGATCAAAGAAAGCTTAAGATCAAACTCCAATGGTGGTGCTTGCTTACAAGATGAAGAAGATGATAATGGAGGTGCTTGGTTTTTAACTTGAAACAGAAAATGAAAGCTAGAGGAAGGGATCAGTGAGTGCAATAGGCAATAGTTAGAGTCTTAAAAATCTATAAGTCCCTTATTTGTTTAGGGAGTGATCTAGTCAAGCTTTCCTTTTAAGGAGAAAAGCTTAATTTATTATTTACTATCATTTTACTTCCTTTTATTGTTTTAATAAACAATAATTATTCCATTTTGAAGATTGTCATCTTTTTAACTAAATAAGAAATCTTTACGTGAATCCATATGAAGCAAGAAGACGAATCGCCTTCAAAATAGGGAAATTCTGAAGGTAGTCCCTTATCTTTTAAATCTTTACGCTTTTTCCTCCAAACTCTCAATTTTTCACAATTTAGTCACCAATAGAATTTTCAATGTATTTAATAAGGTCCTTAATTAATAATTTGACTCAATTAGAGTCCAATATAAATGTAATTGACCATACAGTCAAAGTTAATGCAATATTTGAACCTTTTCGGTATAGGGTTTCTAATCGCTGGAATGCATTTAATGTCTCCCCTTGAATTATAGCCTTTGGGGAAAAAGATTCATGTTAAAAAAGATTACATCCATAGAAATGTATATTTTGTGAGTCAATGGAGAGTAACATTTGTAGCCCTTATTTAGAGAAGAATAACCTTAAAAACACATTTGATAGACCTATGAAGCAACTTCGACCGAGAGGGACTCGTATTGTGAACAAAGATAATACAACCAAACGCTCGCAAAGGAAGAGAAAAAGACATAGGTTTAAAAGTGGGATGTTGTTCTAGAAAAACAGACCTAGGTGTTTGAAATTTCAAAACTTTACTAGGCATTCTATTAATCAAATATGTAGCTGTCAAAAGAGCATCTCCCTAGAAAGAATTAGGGACATTATGAGAAAACAACAAAGCCCTAGTAACCTCTAACAAATGTCTATTTTTCTTCTCCACAGTCCCATTTTGTTGAGGGGTGTCTACACTGGAATTAATTTGAACAATTATTTTTTCTCTAAAGAAAACACCCCAAGGATTTAGTAAAATACTCTCCCCATTATAAAATTGAAGGATTTAATCTAAGTTTCAAATTGATTTTCTACCATAGCATAAAAATTCTTAAAAGTTTTCTTAGTTTTAGACTTTTCTTTTAGCAAACAAGTCCAGGTAGTTCTACTATGATCATTAATGAATGTTATGAACCATCTACAACCGTTAAGATTCTTTACCTTAGAAGGTCCCCAAATGTTAATGTGTATAAGAGAAAATGGTTGAGAAGGTATATAAGAGGGGGTAAATATGATATTTTAGTGTGTTTAGCAAGTTGACAGATTGAACATTTAAAACATTAGGTTTTTTACTAGCAAATAAAGTAGGAAACAATTTTTTCATGTAATATAAACTATGATGGCCTAACTGAGAATGCCATAACATCACATCATCAGAGTTTCCTAAAATAGAACCAGAAACGAGAAAAGAAATAAAACCACTAGGAGTTTTTGTGGAAGGAGAAATCTGCTGAAGATAGAGAACATAGAGCCCATTGGACAACCTAGCATTGCCAGTCATCTTCCTCGAGTCTATTGCCTGCAATTCACAAGTAGCATCAAGAAACTTAACAATACACTTCAATTCTCTGGTTAATTTACTGATCGAAATTATGTTGCAAGCCAAGTTAGGGACATAGAGAATATCATGAAAAATAATATCTTTATTGAGAAAAATAGTTCCACTTCCTATAATGGAAGATAGAGAACCATCTACTATTCGAATCGATGATCGAGGGGTGGTATTCGAAAAACCACAAATCAAATCTTTGTTACTAGTCATATAATCAGAGGCCCCTGAGTCGATGATTCATGTTGGAGCACTGTTTTCAGTAAGTAGTGCAGTAGAAATAGAACTACCACGGGTAGTAGAAATAGAATTATGCCATAGTAGTTTTGTGACAGAATTAAATGAAAAAGAATCAGCCATCATGCTAGGTTTGGATATCGAAACCTACATTGATACCATATGAGAAATGATGAAAACAATAGGTTTTCACAATTTAAATAAACTGATGAAAACAGTAGGTTTTCTCAGTTTTTGATTCATACCTTAAACGTCACAACACAACTCCTTATATAGGCTTTAGTGACAATAGTGTAATACCCCAATAATTGGTTAGTGACTAAATGGCAAGAAATTAAAAGTTGGTGGTTTTAGTTTAGTGACTAAAACATAAACTTTTAAAGTTTGGTGGCTAAAGTGAAAAGAAGAGAAAAGTTCAAGGACAAACATGGTAATTTTCCCATATATTATTTTTATTCCATAAATGAATAGTTTATCCCAGTATAATAATTTTTATGGGAATCAGATTTTTAGTACGAGATTTGTATGAAAAGCTATAAAAAGGATACGTTTCAGTGTGTAATTCAGGTGATCGTTTGAACTTAGAATACTACGAAAATTTTATGGAAGTCTTAGGAAGACCCAAGGAACATGACATTATGGTTCCGAATCATTTTTGATTAATGCAATATTTTGTGTAGTGTGTGAAATAGCATTTTTGAAGATATGATGATTCATTAATGGCAATATAGTCATTTTGCATATACTTTTTAAATATCCTTGATTATGGAAAAGGATATTATATAGGTGGCAACATGTTATTGGAGAAAATCAAGGGATAAAATAGTTATTTGACAATTAAAGGGATTTCTTTATTAATTAAGATTATATAATGGCATTTGGCATGGAATTAAATTAAAGAAATGTGTATATTTTCTCTCATATTTTATCCTAATTGCCGTGAACTTCCCTAAGCAATGTAAGAAAATTTTATTTCAATTTTTAGGCTTGATTTGGTTGATTTTAGAGGTAAGACATGAAATAGAGATTTGTTCTACATGAAATTCTCTTTCATTTGGTATAAGTTTTGCATGGTTTACATGGTTCTAAGTTGGTATTGGTGATTAAGGTGGATTAAGGACATGTTGGGTTTTCATGTTTTAAGGTTCAATCATGTTGGAAATGTTGTTGTCGTATTGTTTCTATGCTTGAAATGATGAAAATAGGTTATTATGGGAAGTTTAGGGAAAATTTTGTAAAAAATACTTTGATGATGAGAATGATTTGAACGATGTTTTCCATGTTTAATTATGACAATTGGATGAAGAAAACATCATGTTGAGATTATTTTGTGAAATTGGCAATTAGGGTGATATAAGTGAGAAATTTCAAAATATTCAAGAATTATAGTTATGTTGTTTACCATTATTCAAGGATCATTATGGTGTTAAATTTTTTGAAATTTGAGGTCATATATGAAAGTTTCCAAATTTTGGATCCTAAACCCTAGGAGAGAGATTTTAGGGTTTAATGTGAAATTATCAAATTAGTGATTGCAATGTGCAATTCAAGGTTGGAATAAAGTGTAGGAAGCATTGTTATTACAAAGTAGTATTTGGCTGAAAATATTGAATTTTCCAACTTGGTATGTTCAGGATTAACAAGGCCTGGACATATACTTAAGATTGCTTGTGTTATGTATTTAATATACACGCAGATAACAAGCAAATATGGGACCAAACGGGTGAAGCAGGAAGATAAAAAGTATAATCCAAGCTTAGTGAGGCTATTAAAATTTTCAATTTCACAAAGTGTCATGGTGAGTGCAATGCATACATAACATAATACATATATATTTTATACATCATTAGGAAGACTTGCGATGAGTCTACCTTAATTATATATTGGCATGATATTTATGTCATTGATCATATATTGATATGTTTTAAATATGTCAATGGTTTAACATAAATGCATAGATCACTAGTTACATACGATGTTATATTATGAATGTTATTTTGGGTATGAACTGGCCAATGTTGATATATACTGATATACATTGCCATGGATGAAATGTTGGATGATATAAAGCTCAAGTATGATTTAGAGATTTAAAAGTATAGTTGGCTAGCCATAGAGTCATAAACAACTGTATAAATATTCTAAGCACTACGATGCAACATTTATGTATACTCAAGGAAGGTTGGGTATACAGGAGTACTTCGGTACATATTAAAGTACTTCGGTGCAAATTTCATGTATACTCAAGGAAGGTTGGGTATATGTATACTCAAGAAAGGTTGGGTATAAGGGGATGACTCGTGTACTTAGATTCTCTTAATTCAATACTTTGGGCTAAATAAATTAGAAAATAGGATAGTAAGCTTGAAAGCTTGTTGGTAGAAATGGCAACGGTATTGGCAATGATTAAACTTATTACTTTGATATATGTTGTTACATTTGATACTACTTATGTTAACATGCATAAATAGGGTAAGGTGATTATATGAATTGTTATTCATTTATATTGATTGTTATGTCAAATTGCACTTGATTATGGATTGTTGCCTCACTAAGTATACACTTAGCGTGTGATGAATTTTCATGCGTAGGTTTAAACGGAGTTCCAAGGGGAGAGTAGCTGGGCATCATCTACATATTTTGGGAGTATATCACTATATTCACAGTAATGACATTTATCCTTTTTACTTGGATATACTAGATGGCATGTATAATTAGTTATGATCTGTATTAACTTATAACTAAAATATGGTTGGTTTAGTAACTTATATGATGTGGATGTTATGTTTTTAAGGTATAAAAGACTAAGTTATTAGTAATTAATGTACTCATGGTAGAGAGAGTTAAAATCTGTCCAAGAGTTATGCAAATGCAGTGTGTTTGAAAAATCAGTATAATTTCCATGATTTGAATTAGGAAGTGAATCTTATATGTATGAACTACAAATTGAGTCTAGATTTTTTTTAAAACAAACGGTAACTGATTTCGAGGTCTATACAAAAAGATATGAATTTTTATTTGATGGAAGGTCAGAAAAACAAGGCTGCAGATTTTCTAAAAATTTTGCACTGTTCCGTGACTTTGAGGAATTTTCATAATTGGTGTATATTAATCTCTTTTATTAATTTATATGGGTAAAAAGCTTAGTGAATATAGTTTAATAAAAAAAATTATGGAATAAATTTTTGATGTCTATAAAATTTTTTGTTCAAGAACAGTGCAGGCTGCCAATTTAAGTTTCAATAATGGAAACTGTTTTAACTTTGTTTTGTACCATCACCAACTCATGTTTGGTTACAAATACGGGAAGGGGTGTTACAAATAGTCCTATAACTATACAACTCTAGTATTTAAACTAGAGATATAATAAAACTATTCTAATCATCTATAGATAATACTAATTACAGATAATAACTAACTGATTTATTTAATTTACAACTCACAGTAGATGTGGTCACATCATCAGTTTCCTTCTCTAGTCCATCCTCATCTCTATTGTGGTCACATTCGACATTCATCTATTCTTTAGATATAAGGATCAATGTCTTCACATTGTCTGCCACTATATAATTTGATCGCTTTGTAGTGTTTACTCATATGGCTTTTCCCATTTGGTTTAAAAACTTCAGTATTGCTTAGCAATGAGCCTTGCTTACTTCAACTCATTTTTCCTGTCATTTTTCTCATTTGTGTTTCCAAAGCTCTAAGTAAAGCCGCCTGGCTTTGAAACATTTTATTGTATCTCTAAAAATTGAATGCACTCTTCTCCATAAATTGGGCAAACGTTATTTCCAAATTGAAAGAATTATCATTGCTGGAAGCTTTAGATGACTGACCTTTGTATTGGTACTAAGTTCTTTGAGGTTGCATAGATTGTTGTCGTTACATGTATGATTGATTATTGTTGATGTTGATATTGATCGAATGTGCCTGCACTTCCTTGCCTCTGATTAGTATTTGAATTTGCAGTATTATTGTTGCCCCAATACAAGTTTGGATAATTTCTCCAAGTTGAATTGTAGGTGTTCCAAAATGTGTCAGAATTATTGCGATTATTTTGCCTCGCATAGCAAACCGATTCAAGATTCTCGGGACATTCCTCATATGGATGATCTATATTGCCAAAGACACACTAGACTTGGGAAGCTCCTTAACTTTATGAACTTCACTAGGCTTTTGTAAAACCTTAACCATGTCGGTTAATGTGGCTAGCTTATAAGCTAAATCATGATAGTCTTCCATGATCTAATCAATTACAGACACACTATGCTTTCCAACTGATACTCTTGTAGTTGGGAATTGACTCACATTTGTAGTTCTTTCCATAATATCATATGCTTCATTGTATGATTTATCCAACAATGTTTCACTTGCACACGCATCAACAAATCGATCTAGTCGAAACATTGAGTCCATAATTGTAATGCCCCGATTTTGAGTCTAGTTGTCTTGGCGTTCGTTTTAAGGGTTCAGTGGACCGATATTAGGGATTTGAGTCGATTTTGGGATTAAATCAGATTAAATATTTTTGAAGGTGATAAAAATATAGAAAAATATTCTAAAATCATTATTTAATATATTAATGATTTTGGTGAAATCATTTTTGTAAAATGAGTCTTGGAAATTGGACATTTTGGACTAGTGACCAAAATGTAAACTTTGAAAGCTATTTTTGGTGACTGTTTTGTAAAGAATCAAAACATTGAATCTTTAAGGAGCTAGTTCCAAAAAAGTCTAATCTCAGAGTTTATCCCTTAATTGGCTATTTTAAAAGTGTTTTGGAAAATATAAATAGGTTGGGGAGAATTAAATTGATAATTAAATCTTTAAAACAAAAATCACGTAACTAACTTTCTCTCAAAATATTTTCTCTCCAAATCTCTCCAGCCAAACATCACTCTTTATTTCTAAATCTTCAGGTAAATCTTTCTTTTCTTAAATATTTTGTTTTCAAATGATTTCTTGTTGATTGTTTACCAAAACCTCATTGTTTTAACTTTGTTTTTCTCATATAAATCATCCAATTAAGGGAGAAAGCATCCATTAGAGGTAATGTTCGTTCTCCTCCTCTAATGAAAGGTTCTTTATTGAAATTCCCAAGTTGTTGATTCTTTACAATTGTTTTCTACTGTGTTTTGATAGTTTAATTAAGGAAAATTGGATTAATTGTGTTTTGATTGATGAAATTGATATATTTTCGAATTG
The DNA here is from genome assembly GCA_019671005.1 of Hibiscus mutabilis. Classification (NCBI taxonomy): domain Eukaryota; kingdom Viridiplantae; phylum Streptophyta; class Magnoliopsida; order Malvales; family Malvaceae; genus Hibiscus; species Hibiscus mutabilis. The sequence goes on along the minus strand of CM033729.1, from coordinate 19,478,476 downwards.
GATCTGTTTTGCTGGGCTCTTGATCAGGTTAGATCATGATTTCAGTGTATAATAATGTTGAAAGCTTGGTTTTATCAATATAATCCTGAACTAGTTGAATCCCTAATGTTAATGGTTGTTAGATAATGGTTTTTGTGATGTTAATGGAGTTTAATCATTGTTGGAGGTAAAAAGGATGTTGAAAAAGGGTTTTTAGATGTTTATTGACGAGGTTTGATGTGTTGAGTCGTTGTTTTGTGGCTGGGTTAAGATTGGAAGATGGTTAAGGGTGTTTTCGATAAGTTTCGAATGGCTTTTGAGTGGGCAACTTGTGAGTTGCGGGTAATTGCTTTGAGGCAATGGTTTGGATGCATTTTGATGCATGTTTCCTCTGGTTTTGTTTGGCCAAAGCAGGTGATAATCAAGGAGAAGTAGCTTTAGGTGGATCGTTGCTTGCTAGGAGCTCAATTTGTATTGGCGAGCAAGGCTAGGTGAAATCAGTGAGTGGAAATAGTTTAAATGTCTTTCAAAGGTTTGAAAGTGGTTAAGGGAGTTTAGGTTAAGTTTGAAACACTTACCTAAGCTCGAAAGTAAGTTTTCCCTCTTTTGCTCTTTAATATCTAATTGGATATGAGCATGGTTGCTTACATGTTTTGGATTTAAAAATGGTTTGATTTACTTACTGTAAATGTATGGTTTCTAATACATATGCAATGGTTTTAAAGTATGTGAAATGCTATTGAGCATTAGTTTTCATTCTGGTTGGGAATGTGGTATTGCTTAGGCAACGTGGATTGCATATGTGGTGATTTTGTTTCATGCATTGTAAAACAGTGAGTAAATGGTTTTGGAAATGATGTATTGGATACGTGACAAGGTGAAAGACAATCGGATATAGTTTGCATTCCATAGGATAAGTGCACTATAATATATACAAAAAATCGATCGTGGCCATGGGCCCTTGAGGAATGGCGGCTTAACTAGGCCACTCAGACTATTGGGACATCTCTTAGGGTATACGGTTTAACTAGGCAGCCCAATAAGATGGCGATCTTGCAGTTTAACTAGGCAAGGTTTGTAAAGCCCGCGGTTTAACTAGGCGAGGCTATCAAATCTTGCGCTTTAACTAGGCAAAGTTTCAGATATCATGCGGTTTAACTAGGCATGGTATGAGAGATCCGTGTATCCGATATGCAAGGTTAACAGTTGGTTAACCCATGATTAGTGGTTGGCTAATTGGGGATAGTGGTCGATTATCCGGGGTCACTATAATTGCTAATATATGAAAATTCATGTGTTGAACCTATTTTATAATGCTTTGGGATTTAAGCATGGCATTATATTTTAATGCTTTGGGATTTAAGCATGAGTTGTTTTAATGCCTTTGGATTTAAGCATGTGATTTGTAAATGTGTTTGTATAAGGATGATATGCATGTTTTGATTTGGAATCAATGAAAATGCTTTGGTTGTAAGCATGGTTTGAAAACACGTGTTTAGTTTTCAAAGGGAATTTAAATGCATCATTGTTTTACGAGCGTTCTCACTAAGCATGTTTGCTTACGCTCTCTTTTTCTAATGATGCAGAGCATTGAAGTTTGGGGCAGCAAAGGCAAGGTTAAAATGATCCAAGAGCAAAGACTATTTTGAGTATGAACTCAGTTTAAATTTCTGGTTAATAAGGCAATCTGTTCGCCATGTTTTTGGGATTTGTAATTCTGTTTTCCCCTGGTTTATGAGCATATTTATTGCGGTGTTTTGGAGTTGGACTGATGTTGATAGGCATGTAGTTGATACTTGCTTATGGTTGATGCTAAGTAGTTACCTAGGTACGCATCTAGCTAGCCTTGGTTGATTGTCATGTTTTGATGATTCTAGCATGTTGCTTTTGATGCAATGGTTATACGAGTATGTAACATATGATAGTAAATGTTCAAATAACTATTTTGGTAAGTTTGGTAAAGTGGCTTAGGGATCATGCCTATAGGTTGATCATTGGGAAGCTTATGTTATGTTGTGGTTGCTAAATTTGAGGGTTATTGTTGAAATATGATTGGATGGTTGGTTATATACGTGAATGTGAGTGTTAGGACCTAAATGCATCTAGATTGGATTGAAAAAATAGTTAAAAATGACATTTTGGGTCTAGGAGTATCGAAACGCATCCCCTCATACCGGTACGGCTAGGCCATTTCAAGCATAGCGTTTCAATACGCGAGGAAGTGTTTCGATACGGGCAAGCCTTTACAGGCATAACATTTTGATACGTGAGCAAGTGTTTCGATACGGGTAAGGGCATTTTGGCTGAGCGTTTCGATACGCGGGGTACTGTATCAGTATGGTATTGAGTTACTAGAATCTGGTTTTTAAAAATTGGTTAAGCGTACCAAAACACCTGTACGCGTAACGATACAGGCTGCGGTTAATACTGTTAATGGGATGTTTGCAATTTTCTGATTCTTTTGTTTTGGTCCCTAATCATTGTGAATGCAATTGCTTGAGTTTGGATGTTTTTATTGAGCTAAAAATTAGCATGCAAGCATGTAATATGACTAATTGAGGATTGGTCCATTAGTTTACCAATTTTACATTTTAGTCCCTAAAATGTATCATACGTAATTGGTTACCTTTCCGTGGTCCGTTTCCTTTGTGATTTCATCCGTTGCAAGCATGATCACTTAGGATTAATAATATGCATCTAGACAAGATAAAAAGAAAAAATGGACCGATTTTCATAATCTTTCTCCGGTTTTCTTCGGCAAACCTAATGTATCTCACTTTGTTCGGTCAGGTGTCTAGGCCAAGTTGAGGGGGTTACATTTGTTGGTATTAGAGCCAGGTTACGAAAGGTTGGGATGTTGGTTGATTGATTGCTAATGTTTGATATGCACGGTGATGTGAATATGTACGATGATTGTTTTACATCATGTTGGGGTGTGAATTAGGAACACATTGCCGATTATCGAGGTTTTAAAATGTTTTATAAGGTTGTCTTGGATCTTTGCTGAATGCTAGCCTAAATTTAATGTGTTTTGATGCTTGTGTTAGCATGGCTCGACGTGAGACTCGCTCAATGGTGGTTAATGTTGGGTCTAGGCAGAGTAATGTTGAGGAAGGGAATCCTCGTAATGTTTTACCTCCTCCTCCGTTGGTTCCTCATGTTGATGTTGGGGTAGGTGAAGTACCTCAGGCTCCTCAAGTGCCAGTTTTTGGTTGTAGTAGCCCATTTTGTCTGGGCCAGACTCACTTTTATTAAACCCAATAACCCAACATGCAAACCCATTTACCCACTACAATACTCGAGCCCACCTACCCAATTAACCCATTCCAATAAATAACCCAAATACCTATTTTATTAAATCCAACCCAAACTAAAAAAGCCTAAACCTAAGATAAACAAAACCCTAGCTACCACACTTAGCCACCATCGCCACCTAAACCCTAGCTGCCACCGACATTCGCCAAGCTGCCGCTGATATCACCGGCTTCAAGCCCCTGTTGACGGTCTAAAAAAATCAGATAACCATCCCTCTGCCACCCTTGCTTCGTCACCCTCTGCTATCACTTCCTCGTCACCAACGCCACCGCCCAAACCGGCCACGTAGTGCCTCATCACCGCCTACATAAGCCTTCATCTGTCTCACCTTTCCAAATCACCCAAATTCAAACCCCTATAAATAGGGATTAAACCGGTAAAATTAAAGGAGGAGAGGGGTAAAACCAAAAAATTTGAGAGATTCGAAGTAAAAAAGGCAAAAAGAGAGAAAGAAATCGAAACTGATTTAATAAAAAAGTTAAAAACCTATTCGGATTTTTAGATTTATGAAAATAAACAAGGTATTAAGAAAAACAAACCTTAGATCCTCGTTCAGGACCAAAACCCAGATCTTTTGGTGTGTTTTCCTACTCTCCGGCCACCACAGATGGTGGTCGTTGTCGTCGGCGAACGACAACGGTAGGCGGGTTGGCGGCTAGCATCTGGTGCTCGGTCGAGTAAGGAGAGAGGGTTTGAGAGAGTGTTTGGGTTTTTTTTTGTAATCAAGTGGAAAAATGAAATTTTGGGGAAGATTTAGGTATTTATGTAACTTCCAAAACGACATCGTTTTTGCAACAGCTCTCAAGCCCCAAAACGACATCGTTTTGGCCCTTTGTATCCGGATATGAGACCCAATCTAGGAGGATCCGCGCACTTTTAATAGAAATGGGTTAATTGTAGCCTTAGTCCCTAAACTTCTGTATCCTTCATCTTTTGCGCTTTAATTTATTTTTCTTTCATTTTCGTCACATTTGCAGTTTTTTATGTCTTTTAATGTAGTCACTCTTTTTTAATTTCCTTTTATTTTAGCCATTATTACTATTATATGTATATATATAAGTTTATTATTATATTATACATTACTTATATTATTACTATTATATTTATTATTATTATTATAATGTTAAATTGTTGCATATAATTTATATTATTACTAACCATCATTATTATTGTTATTATTATTAATTTTATTATTATTATACATATTTATATATAAATTTATTATTTTCGTTAACATTTATTATTATATATATTTTTTATGTTTAAAAAATATATGTATTTTGTCCATATACATATCTTGTTCATTGTTTTGATTGAATATTAAATTTAAACCTTTTATTAGGGCGTGAAAAACGTATCTCGATTACATGAGGTGCCGCTTTCTGTTAATCTCTATCGCAAATATCATTTTTTAAATATTAAATTATAATTCTCAAAATAGATTCTCTTCATCCGGGAATCTAATGGAAATTATACCCCATGTGTAGGGGTGTAAATTCCTTTTACACACAAACATTTTTAAATATTTTAAAGGATCACAATTTTAAATAAAATTTGAATTCTGAATTTCCATCATTAAGACACCATGTAATCTACCAGGTACCAATTTTGGGCGTTGTGGGGGTGCTTACACTTCCCCACACGTAACTGACTCCCGAACCTATTTGCTGGTTTCGCAGACCAAAACTCATTGTTGTAATAAAATGAAAAAAACAAGTTTTATTAAAATAACCGAGTTTTTAGGTGATCCAATCTCACCTAAAAAAAGATTGGTGGCGACTTCATTCCAAACCATTTTTTCGTAAGAATGCGTCAAGCACTAGAACCGCGGGGCGGGGCTGTTGTTACAGCCTGGCGACTCCGCTGGGGACCACCTTTTTTTGAGAGTCGAGCCACCAGTCGATTACTTTTTGTCTTAGCGAGTGGAAACTATAAATTCAGTTTAATTTATTTTGTGATCCCTTTTCCTATTAATTTTTTTTAAAAAAATCTTCCCTGATTTTTGCATATCATGAACTTTATACCCGAGCTTCGTCCATTTTAAGTGGGAGTGAGAAACTACGCCTTCGTGAGGTATCGCCTTCATGCAGGATAGTGGATCACTTCTGGGATACATCGGTACCTTTGTCGTCGTGAGATCTTCATCTCCGCACAGACTTAGGGAAATGTATACTCCCGAATCGATGTCTTAGCGACAGTTCGGGTACCGTTACTCTAGAACCTAAACCCATGTAGTGAACCACAACAGCCTACCTTGTCTAGAACTATACCGGACCTCTGCCCGTTTAAGTCACCCGATAGGTGCATGGTAGAGAGAGTTAGGGGGTTTCTTTAATTTCTTTTAATTACGTTCTTTAATTTCAGTATCATTTATTTTCCCACAATAAAGCATATACTGTGTATCATCCTGATATATTTCATGTGGGTGGAAAAACATGTTCGGGTAGGATCTTTTTTTGTTTAAAATGTGCGGGTAGAAAGCATGATGGGGTAGCACTACCTTTATTCGAATGAAGCATGTCTATTTATAGGTTCTATACCTTTTTATTTTTTAATAAATTATTGATTATTTTGTCTGTACTAACCTGTTTTTATTTTTTGCATCGCATTTTGCATGTATTTGCATCACATCATATTCATTTCTTGTTCGAGCTCCTAATTCTGAGAGAACTGCGATCACAGTGATTTTGGGGCATCTGATCTGGTCGAGTCAGCATTGGTTTTTTTCACTTTAAGCAAGGATAAAAATGGATGGTCAATTAGAAAAGGTTGAAAAAACATGCGAAGATATAAAGAATGACATGGAGCAGAACCTAGAAAAAGCACAACAAGCAACTCGCGACTACATCTCGCAGTCACAAGAGGATCTACTGGCCAAGATAGCTGCGATGTTGGCATGCAAAGATCTTGAAATGGAAAAAGGATTGGTCATCGACCCTGATGCTCTACGAAAATCAGAGAATCCTTGTGACAAGATAACTCTACAAACGTCAACTTCAGTTGGAAAACACCAAGGTCTTCATGCCGAATCTTCATTGTATAAAGGAATTAATGTCCCTAGTGAGCACACTGTCCCTGATCCTAATGAGGTGGCTAAAGTGAAGATTGAACCATCAAAGCAGTTTGAAGATTGGTGCCAACGATTTGAGGAAAAGTCTAAGATTGTAGAAAGGCCATATGCATTATGCGAGATTGATGCAAGAAAATTAAGTCTGGTCCCTGATCTGGTGTTGCCTCTGAGGTTCAAAATGCCAGAGTTTGAAAAGTTCAATGGAACAAGCTCTCCATCTGCTCACCTCACCATGTTCTGCCGAAAGATGACGGGGCATGTCGATAATGATAAGCTTTTAATTCACTGTTTTCAAAACAGTTTAAAAGGGTCTGCTGCCAGGTGGTACATACAATCATGGAAGGATCTGGCCAAAGCCTTCATAGAGTAGTACAAACCTATAACAGACATTGATCCAGACTGATCAACATTGCAAAACATGAAGAAAAGGCCACACAAAAGCTTTAGGTAGTATATGTAAAGGTAGAGGGATGTTGCAGCGCAAGTACAACCGCCTCTACTTGAAAGGGAGATAATGCCTACTTTTGTTAGAACCCTAGAAAATCCATTCTTGAAGTATATGATGGGAAATGCAGCCAAGAACTTCGAAGAACTTTGTGGTATCATGTGAACTCATAGAAAAAGCCATTAGACAAGGGAAGATCATAGATCCCAACAGAGAGATTGTCGAAAGAGGAAATGGATTAGAGGTTCATATGGTGAGATCTTATCCATCCAATCGACCTTGGTCCTCAAACCAATCAAACTATTCATGCTCACATCGACCTACGACGTTTCAAAAAGTCGTCCATCCAATTTCGGTAACATATACAAAGTTTCTTCCGATGCTTATCGAGAAAAACTTGTTAGCCTCGATTCAGTCTAAATCGAAGGAGCCTTCTTACCTCAAAGGCTATGATGTTAATGCTGTGTGTGATTATCATCTGGGAAGCACGGGCCACACTACTGAGAATTATGATGCCCTGAGAAACAAGGTGCAAAATCTAATGGAAAGTGGCACTTTAAAATTCAACAGTGGAGTCCTTGAGATAAACTGACGAGGGGATGATGTTGGATCTGCCCAGAATTTAGACAACCTTTTAGGGCACCTTTGTATCTTAAATCTCTTTTTGAGTAATGTATGAATCAAACCTTTTGCCTAGGCCCGAAGGCAAGAGGGAATCTTTTGTAAGGGCGTGTGCCCATTTGTTGTTAATAAAGGATGTATTTCTACAAATTTTCTTAAAATTTAACTTATTCATGATTTTTCCATACATATATACATATATGGATATAGGAGGCCCATTTTTGAAAAATCACATCTTTGAAAGAATAAATAATATTCTTTGCTCATTCATATAAGCATCTTGTATAATTAAGAAACAAAAGATTTCTTGCATTACTCTTTATAGAGATTTAAAGTATAGGGACCTAAGGCAGGTGTCTGCTCAGAACAAAAGCTTGAAGCCTTCAAAGGTATCCGAAAAATATATAAGCCCAAGAATAAACGAGGCATCTGAGCTCTAATCAATGATGAATTCAATCTCCCTCGAGAAGAAGAAAATAAATGACGTCAAGATCATTTAGCTGAAAAGATTTGAATTTAGAATGAGAACAATATAATTTGTGGGGAAAACTTTTGCTAGGGCAAATTTTGAACAAGAACGAAATTCAAAAGATTAAGCTAAGCCAGAAGAAGATGAATTCTATAAGTATTCTATGCATCTTCATTCATCATGAGGGCATACATGAAAGCATGTGCATCATTGTATCATCAAACATGTTCATACATCATTGCATCTAGTTTGTCATAAGGCATACATAGCTTTAAGATTTCGACAAGAATGTCATGCATCTTTGCATAAATATATTACTGGAAACTAACTTTGCATTTGTCACTCAAAGCAATTTTCTGAAATCACGTCCTTCCATAAGGACATTTTCCTAAAAAATGGGAGTTTCTTAATTTCGTCCTTCCTTAAGGACATTTTTTTCTCAAACTCAAAATTTCTTAATTCCATCATTTCTTAAGGACGTTTTCTGAAAACATGAATTTCTTAATTCCAACCTTTCACAAGGATACTTCTCTCAAAAAATAGGAGTTTCCTAACTCCATCCTTCCTTAAGGACATCTTCCTAAAAAATAGGATTTTTTTAACTTCATTCTTCCATAAGGAGATTTTCCTCAAAAACAAGAATTTTTTAATTCCATCCTTTATTAAGGACGTTTTTCTCAAAACAATAATTTCTTAATTCCATCATTTCTTAATGATGTTTTTCTCAAAACAAGAGTTTCTTAATTCCATCATTTCCTAATGACGTTTTTCTCAAAACAAGAGTTTCTTAATTCCATCATTTCTTAAGGACTTTTTCTCAAATTAGAATTTCTTAATTCCATCCTTTCATAAGGATACTTTTTCTCAAAAAATAGGAATTTCTTAATTACATCCTTTTATAAGGATTTTTCCCCTTAAAACAGGTCTAGCATCCCCAAACACGAACAGATCAACGACATCAACAAATTTCAACATCCTTGACACAAGAAGTTGGGCAAGTATTGTCTGGCGTCTTCAACCAAGAAGATTGAATACATCAACCGTCTCATCTCCCTGAAGTGGCAGTAGAATGGGTACACCAACAAGTTCATTTCCCTGAAGTGGCAGTGGAATGGACACCTCAATCGTCTCATCTCCCTAAAGTTGCAGCAAGATGAGTACATCGAAAAGTTCACCTCCTTGAAATTGGTAGCAGATCCCACATTTTTTCAGATCTCGCTTCGTCGTTGTTGGTGTAACAGGTCAGATTTTTGTCCATGTCTAGTTGCTCCAATGATGGTGCGACTAGATCAGATGTTTTTCTCGAATTTTCTCCCTAGACATATGGGTAAAAAAGAAAGAAAAAAGAATCCCAAAAAAAGAAACAAAAAACAAAAAATAAAAAAAATTCAAAAAAAAATGAAAAAGTTGAAAAAAGAAAACCAGAACTCTCTTCAGATCATGCCTCTTGTTCAGAATTGTAGCGGGTCAAACTTTCTCCTTCAAGTTGTAGCGGATCAAAACTATTTTGACAAAGTCAAACAGAAATGTTGGCACAACATGCTTAAACACGGTAAAGTTTAAGATAATGGACAATTCAAATGTCCTTCAAAAATCCATTTTCACGAATGGTCAAAGGAAAATAAATATTTTGGAAAAATCCAATGTCATATTGGTATAAACTGATTGTACCCAGAGGAATGGTACAACTAGCCTGGAGCAAACGGCTACCAATAAAGGCAACTCAAATTCGTTGATCCTTGTGCATTTGGGAAAAATGCAAAAGAGATTTATGAACTGATCTCTGGATCAAAACTTGCTGACTTCCGGTCCTGCCTCCTCTACGATATTGTAGCTGGGCCAAATCTTCATCATTCGATCATGTGTCTTCATCAACATTGTAGCTGGATCAAGTTTTGTGACCTTGCCTCTTTGTCAGTGTTGCAGCTGGGTCAAATTTTCTCCAGGCATTGCATCATCGTCAGAGTCGTAGCAAGCTGAGCGCATTTTGTCTCTTCCAATAGATCACCTCTGATATTTGTCTTCCCCAACGAATCCTCAATTTTGATGTTTTTGCTTACAAGAGCAGCCGAAAAGATCAAGTGAATCCCAAAGAAGAAATGGTGGCCAAAGAAAGGAACCCTAACCAGCCGGACAAAAATGGGTACTTTTTTGTCTTTGCCTTATTCCTGTTACACAACAATGAGCAAAGAGGGGCAGTTGTAGTAGCCCATTTTGTTCGGGCCAGACTCACTTTTATTAAACCTAATAACCCAACATGCAAACCCATTTACCCACTACAATACCCGAGACCACCTACCCAATTAACCCATTACAATAAATAACCCAAATACCTATTTTATTAAATCCAACGCAAACTAAAAAAACTTAAACCTAAGATAAACAAAACCCTAGCTACCACACTTAGCCACCGCCGCCACCTAAACCCTAGTTGTTGCTGACATTGGTCAAGCCGCTGCTGATATCACCGCCTCCAAGCCGCTACTGACGGTCTAAAAAACCAGTTAACCATCCCTCTGCCACCTTTTCTTTGTCACCCTCTGCTATCATTGCCTCGTCACTGCATCCATAACCCTCCATTTATCCCACCTTTCCAAATCACCCAAATCTGAACCCCTATAAATAGGGATTAAACCGTTATAATTAAAGGAGGAGAGGGGGGAAACTAAAAAAATTTGAGAGATTCAAAGTAAAAAAGGTAAAAAAAGAAAAAAATTTGAAACTAATTTAAAAAAAGGTAAAAACCCATTCAGATTTTTTAGATCTACAAAAATAAACAAGGTATTAAGAAAAACAAACCTTAGATCCTTGTTCAGGACCAAAACCCGGATCTTTTGGTGTGTTTTCCCACTTTCTGGTCACCACAGACGGTGGTCGCCGTCGTTGGCAGATGGCGGTGCAAGGCAGGGCTAGTGGCTGGCGTCAGGTGTTCGGCCGAGTGAGGGGAGAGGGTTTGAGAGAGTGTTTGGGTTTTTTTTGTAATAAAGGGGAAAATGAAATTTTGGGGTAGATTTATGTATTTATGTAACTTCCAAAATGACGTCATTTTGGCAACAGCTCTCAAGCCCCAAAACGGCATCATTTTGGCCCCTTATACTCGGATATGAGACCCTACCGGGGAGGATCCGCGCACTTTCAATGGAAATGGGTTAATTGCAGCCTTAGTCCATAAACTTCTGTATCCTTCATCTTTTGCGCTTTAATTTCTTTTTCTTTCATTTTTGTCACATTTGCAGTTTTTTATGTCTTATAATTTAGTCACTCTTTTTTAATTTCCTTTTATTATAGCCATTATTACTATTATATGTATTTATATAAGTTTATTATTATATTATACATTACTTATATTATTAAAATTATATTTATTATTATTATTATTATGTTAAATTATTACATATTATTTGCATTATTATTAACCATCATTATTATTGTTATTATTATTATTATATTATACATTACTTATATGTATTTTGTCCGTATACATATCTTGTACATTGTTTTGATCGAATGTTAAATTTAAACCTTTTATTAGGGGTTATCATGAAAAACGTATCTCAATTGCAAGAGGTGCTGCTTTCTGTTAATCTCTATCGCAAATATCATTTTTTAAATATTAAATTATAATTCTCAAAATAGATTCTCTTCATTTGGGAATCTAATAGAAATTATACCCGTGTAGGGGTGTAAATTCCTTTTACACACAAACATTTTTAAATATTTTAAGGGATCAAAATTTTTAAATTAAATCCGAATTTTGAATTTCCATCATTAAGACACCATGTAATCGACCAAGTACCAATTTTGGGCTTTGTGGGGGTGCTTACACTTTCCCACAGGTAACTGACTCCCGAACCTATTTTCTGGTTTCGCAGACCAAAACTTGTTGTTTTAATAAAATGACAAAAATAGGTCTTATTAAAATAACCGAGTTTTCAGGTGATCCAATCTCACCTAAACAAAAAAGATTGGTGGCGACTCTATTCCAAACCATTTTTCGTAAGAACGCGTCAAGCACCAGAATCGCAGGTAGGGCCGTTGTTACATTGATGATTTGGTACTGTTAATCCAAGTGATGATGGGAGCTTTCCAAGCAGTGATAGTTAGGGTGCAAGTGCAAGCACCGACACCTACTATGGTGGTTAATCAAGGTTTACGCTTGGAGTGTCTTCGTAGTTTGAGGGGGTGAGGAATTCAGGGGTTTGAGTCCTGAGGCAGCCGAGGGATGGCTGGAAAAGACAATCTGTATCTTGAATCAGATGGGTTGCAACGAAGAGCGTAAGTTGGGGTGCACTGTGTCCTTGTTTCAAGGTAATGCTTATAACTGGTGGGTGACCATGATTGTGGGTGTCCCAGAGGCAAATATGACTTGGGAGTTCTTTCGTAGAGCTTTCAAGAGGAAGTATCTTGGTTCTCAAAATCTGGATGCAAAAAAGCTCCAGTTTATGTCTCTATCGTAGGGTGGCATGTCAGTTACCGAGTATGAGGTGAAGTTTGTTCGCCTAAGTCAGTATGCTCCAGTGTTGGTTCCAGATGATCGGCAGAGGTGCAATAGGTTTCTTTATGGTCTTGTGAAGGATATCAAGACGTATTTGTTGGCTGCGGATTACTCAGATTTTGATGTGTTAGTCAGTCGTGCCAAGGATATTGAGCAGTCCCTATGTGTGACGGGACAGGTTTTGGGTATGGGTTCAAGTAAGAGAGCAGCTGATTTTGGTTATTCTAGGAAGCATAATAGGAGGTTTCGGGATAAGAGGTACAAGCCAAATCACAAGTGTGGTGGCGGTGTTGGTCAGGGTAACTAGGGAGCTCGTGTTGTAGCTGAGTGTGAGCGTTGTGGTAGGTTCCACACGGGTATGTGTTGGGGAAGTTCTAGAGGTTGTTGGATATGTGGATCTCTTGGTCACATGAAGCGTGATTATCCTCGTGCTGTGAAAGATGCACCGGTTCAGGCTGTTGCACATGCTAGGGACCGAGGCCGTGGCAAGGGTAATTTTTAGAGGCGTGAGGATGGCCAGAGAGTTATGGCTCATGCTACTTCTATACAACCAGAGAATGGTGGGCCAGCTCAGATCTATGCTTATCGCGAGGGTCGTAATGACACTGATGTGATCGCAGGTACCTTCACTTTGCAATCCTTGTCTTTATTTTTCTTCATTTATACGGGGTCTACTCATTCTTATATCTTGAGTAAGTATGCATCTGCATGCATCTTTGTTGAATGTTCCTGTTGAGATCTTGGATGTTGGAATGTTAGTAACTAGTTTATTTGGTGAGACAATTACGACTAGAAAGTTGTATAGGCGGTGTCATTTGGTGCTGCAAGGTTATGAGTTTGCTGCGGATCTAATAGAGTTTCCATTCCATGGTTTTGATGTTATTTTGGGCATGGATTGGTTATGTGAGCACAAAGCGGTTGTGGATTGTGAATCTAAAATGATTTCCATGAGGTTAGCCGATGATTATGAAGTTGTGGTGGTTGGCGAGAATGTGAAATTCTTGTCAAATGTTGTTTCGACTACTCGTGCGAAAAAGTTGATGCAAGGAGGTTGCCAAGCTTATTTGGCTATGTGATGAATTTGGAGGCCAAGGGTGTTCATGTGCAGGACATCCGAGCTATTTTTGATTATCCAAAAGTTTTTCCTGAAGATTTGCTAGGTTTACCTCCGCATAGGGAGATGGAATTTGGTATTGAGACGTACACGGGTACGACTATGGTGTCCATTACTCCTTATCGAATGGCACCAAAGAAGTTGAAGGAGTTGAAGATGCAGCTTCAGGAGTTGTTGGATCATGGGTTCATTCGACCAAGTGTTTCACCATGAGGTGCTCATATTCTTTTTGTGAAAAAGAAGGATGGTACGATGCATATGTGCATTGATTATCGATAGTTGAACAAGTTGATGGTGAAGAATAAGTATCCTTTACCGAGGATTGATTATTTATTTGATCAGTTTCACGGGGCAGCGGTGTTTTCTAAAATTGATTTGATATTGGGGTATTATCAGTTGAAGGTTAAGGAGGTGGATGTGCATAAGACTGATTTTCATACAAGGTACGAGCATTATGAGTTCTTGGTGATGCCGTTTGGTTTGACGAATGCCCCGGCTATGTTCATGGACATGATGAATATGGTATTCCATGAATATCTTGATCAATTCGTGGTGGTGTTTATTGATGATATTCTTGTGTACTCTCGTACCGAGGAAGAACATGATCAACATTTGAGGATTATTTTACAAGCCTTGAAGGATAATTAGTTGTATGCCAAACTGAGTAAATGTGAGTTTTGGCTGAAAGAAGGGATGTTCCTTGGTCATGTGGTTTTTGCGGAGGGTATTCGTGTTGATCTACAGAAAATTGAGGCTATTCTCAATTAGAAGCAATCTAAGTCCATATTGGATGTGCGTAGTTTCCTCAGGTTGGATGGTTATTATTGTCTTTTTGTAGATGGGTTATCTAGTATTGCGGAAACGTTGACGAAGTTATTGTAAAAGAATGTTCCTTATGTTTGTGCGGAGAAGCAACAACACAGTTTTGAGAAGTTGAAGGAAGTTTTGACACATGCTCCTATGTTGATCCAACCCGAGTGAGGGAAGGAGTTTGTTGTTTTTAGTGATTCGTCTTACGTTGGTTTGGGTTGTGTGCTGATGCAAGGTGGCAAGGTTTTGGCCTATAGTGTTTGCCTTGAAGATTTAGAGACATTATCTCTATGGAGAGAAGTGTGTTGTTTTTACGGATCACGAGAGCTTGAAATATTTAATGTCTCAAAAGGATTTAAATCTTAGGCAACGTAGATGGTTGGAGTTCTTAAGGATTACGACTTGACGATTGAGTATCATCCTATGAAGGCTAATGTTGTTGCGGATGCGTTAAGTCGTAAGGTGGTGGTTGAGCTTAGGGCCATGTTTGCGAGGTTGAGTGTGACACGGAAAGGTGGACGATGTCACAAATGATGATTATCTTGTTTCACATGTTAAGGACATATCAGATGAAAATTCGACAGATTTTCATTTTAATGATGATGGGGTTTTGTATTTCAAGGGTCGAATAGTTGTTCTGGATGATTCAGAGTTGAGACATATTATTTTGAAAGAGGCACATTCTAGTCATTTTGCTATGTATCCTGGTAGTACCAAAATGTATCGTGGGTTGAAAGAAGTGTACTATTGGGTTGGTTTGAAGAAGGATGTGGCGGATTTGTTTCTAAATGCATGGTGTGTCAGCTGGTTAAGGCTGATCATCAGTTTTCGTACAGGTTGCTACAACCTTTAAGGATTATGGAATAGAAATAGGAGAGAATCACCATAGATTTTGTGTCAGGGTTGCTGTTGACACCAACAAAAAAGGATTCCATTTGGGTGATTTTTGATCAGTTTACGAAGTGTGCACATTTTCTGTCAGTGCGTACGACGTACACCTTGGACAAGTTGGCGAACTTGTATGTTGCTGAGATTGTGCATTTGCACAGGGTACCCAAGTCATTTTTTTCGGATAGAGATCCAAGGTTTACAATGAGGTTTTGGGAATGTTTGCATCGAGCTTTGGGTACAAGGTTAAGTTTCAGCACCACGTATCGTCCTTAGTCGAATGGTCAGTCTGAGCCTGTTATCTAGGGTTTGGAGGATATGCTGAGGTGTTGCATCATTGAGTTCCAAGGAACCTGGGAAGCATTTACCTTTGGTTGAGTTTGCGTATAATAATAGCTATCAAGCGAATATACAAATGGCACCGTATGAGGCTTTATATGGCTCAAAGTGTCGTACGCCTTTGTGTTGGGCTGAGGTTGGGGAAAAGTATGTTTCCTTACGAGATATGTTGAAAGACACAGAAGCGAAGGTACAACTTGTGTGTGATCGCTTGAAAGCGGCTGCAGATTGAATATGTGGTGGGTGATCGTGTGTTCTTGAAAGTGTCACCGTAGAAGAAAGTGATGCAGTTTGGACGTAAGGGTAAGCTTAGTCTGAGATTTATTAAACCGTATGAGGTTATGGAGCGTGTTAGTCATGTGACTTATCAGTTGAGGTTGCGTCCCGAGCTGGAGAAAATGCATGATGTGTTTCATGTATCTATGTTGCGGAGGTATAGGTCAGATCCCTCGCATGTTATACCGGTGGAGCATATAGAGTTGAGGCCAGATTTATCCTTTGATGAGGAACCAGTGGAAATCCTTGATTCCAGCAGCAAAGTTCTTCGTGGTAAGACGATTGAGTTTGTTAAGGTTTTGTGGCGACATCGTGGTGTCGAGGAAGTCACTTGGGAAAGCAAGGCAGACATGTTGGAGCAATTTCCGCATTTGTTTCCTCCAGGTAAATTTCGGGGATGAAATTTCTTAAGTGGGGGAGAGTTGTAATGCCCTGGTTTTGGGTCTAGTTGTTCTGGGGTTCGTTTTAAGGGTTCAATAGACCGGTATTAGGGATTTGAGTCAGTTTTGAGATTAAATCAATTTTGTAAAATGAGTCTTGGAAATTGGACATTTTGGATTAGTGACCAAAATGTAAAATTTGAAAACTATTTTTAGTGAATATTTTGTAAAGAGTCAAAACTTTGAATCATTAAGGAGCTAATTATCTAAAAGTCTAATCTCAGACTTTATCCCGTAACTGGCTATTTTAAAAGTGTTTTGGAAAATATAAATAGGTTGGGAGAATTAAATTAATAATTAAATCTTTAAAACAAAAATCACGTAGCTAACTTTCTCTCAAAATATTTTCTCTCCAAATCTCTCCAACCAAACATCACTATCTTTTTCTAAATCTTCAGGTAAATCATTCTTTTTTTAAATCTTTTGTTTTCAAATAATTTCTTGTTGATTGTTTATCAAAACCTCATTATTTTGACTTTGTTTTTCTCAAGTAAATCATCCAATTGAGGGAGAAAGCATCCATTAGAGATAATGTTAGTTCTTCTCCTCTAATAAAAGGTTCTCTACTGAAATTCTCAAGTTGTTGATTCTTTACAATTCTTTTCTAATGTGTTTTGATAGTTTAATTAAAGAAAATTGGATTCATTGTGTTTTGATTGATGGAATTGATATATTTTCGAATTGGATATGTTTTGTTGGGTTCTTGATCAGGTTAGATCATGATTTTAGTGTATAACAATGTTGAAAGCTTGGTTTTATCAATATAATCCCGAACTAGTTGAATCCCTAATGTTAATGGTTGTTAGTTAAGGGTTTTTGTGATGTTAATGGAGTTTAATCATTGTTGAAAGTAAAAAGGATGTTGAAAAAAGGGTTTTAGATGTTTATTGATGAGGTTTGATTTATTGAATCGTTGTTTTGTGGCTGGGTTAAGATTGGAAGATGGTTAAGGGTGTTTTCAATAAGTTTCAGATGGCTTTTAAGTAGGCAAGTTGTGAGTTACGGGTAATTGCTTTGAGGCAGTGGTTTGGATGCATTTTGATGCATATTTCCTCTGGTTTTGTGTGGCCAAAACAGGGGATAATCAAGGTGAAATAGCTTGAGGTGGATCGTTGCTTGCCGAGTGCTCAATTTGCATTGGATATTTAGGTTAAGGGAGTGGACACGATTTAAATGACTTTTAAAGGTTTGAAAGTGGTTAAGGGAGTTTAGGCTAAGTTTGAAACACTTACTAAGCTAGGAAGTAAGTTTCCCCTCTTTGTCTCTTTAATATCGGATTAGATATGAGCATGGTTGCTTACATGTTTTGGTTTTAAACATTGTTTGATTTACTTACTGTAAATGCATGGTTTTGAATACATATGCAATGGTTTTAAAGTATGTGAAATGCTTGTGAACATTGGCTTTCATTCCGGTTGGGAATGTGGTATTGCTTGGGCAATGTGGATTGCATATGTGGTGATTTTGTTTAATGCATTGTAAACAATGAGTAAATTGTTTTGAAAATGATATATTGGCTATGTGACAAGGTGAAAACAATCGAATATAGTTGGCATGCCATAGGATAAGTGCATTATAATATATACTAAAAATTGATCATGGCCATGGGTCCTTGAGGTATGGCGGTTTAACTAGGCCACTCAGACTATTGGGACATCTCTTGGGGTATGCGGTTTAACTAGGCAACCTAAGAATCTGGTGATCTTGCAGTTTAACCAGGCAAGGTCGGTAAAGCCCGCGGTTTAACTAGGTGAGGCTGTCAAATCTTGTGGTTTAACTAGGCAAGGTTTCAGATATCATGCAGTTTAACTAGGCATGGTATGAGAGATCCGTGTATCCGATATGTAAGGTTAATGGTTAGTTAACCCATGATTAGTGGTTGGCTAATCGGGGATAGTGGTCGACTATCCGGGGTCACTATAATTGCCAATATATGAAAGTTCATGTGTTGAACCTATTTTATAATGCTGTGGGATTTAAGCATGGTATTGTATTTTAATGCTTTGGGATTTAAGCATGAGATGATTCAATGCCTTGGATATAAGCATGTGATTTGTAAATATGTTTGGATAAGGATGATATGCATGTTTTGATTTGGAATCAATGAAAATGCTTTGGTTGTAAGCATGGATTGAAAACAAGTGTTTAGTTTTCAAAAAGAATTTAAATGCATCATTGTTTTATGAGCGTTCTCACTAAGCATGTTTGCTTACGCTCTCTTTTTCCTAATGATGCAGAGCATTGAAGTTTGGGGCAGCAAAGGCAAGGTTAAAGTGATCCAAGAGCAAAGACTATTTTGAGTATGAACTCAGTTTAAATTTCTGGTTAATAAGGCAATGTGTTCGCCATGTTTTTGGGATTTGTAATTCTGTTTTCCCCTGGTTTTGAGCATGTTTAATGTGGTGTTTTGGAGTTGGACCGATGTTGACAGGCATGTAGTTGATTCTTGCTTATGGTTGATGCTAAGTAGTTTCCTAGGTACGCATCGAGCTAGCCTTGGTTGATTGCCATGTTTTGATGATTCTAGCATGTTGCTTTTGATGCAATGGTTATGCGAGTACGTAGCATATGCTACTAAATGTTCAAATGAGTTTTTTGGTATGTTTGGTAAAGTGTCTTAGGGAACATGCCTATAGGTTGATCATTGGGAAGCTTATGTTATGTTATGGTTGCTAAATCTGAGGGTTATTGTTGAAATATGACTGGATGGTTGGTTATATACGTGAATGTGAGTGTTTTGATCTAAATGCATCTAGATTGGATTGAAAAACTAGATAAAATGACATTTTGGGTCCAGACGTATCGAAACGCATCCCCTCGTACTGGTATGGCTAGGCCATTTCAAGCATAGCGTTTCGATACGTGAGGAAGTGTTTTGATACGGGCAAGCCTTTACAGCTATAACGTTTCGATACGCGAGGTACCGTATCGGTACGGTATTGAGCTACTGGAATCTGGTTTTTGAAAATTGGTTAAGCTTAACGAAACACCTGTACGCGTATCGATACGGGCTGTGGTTAATACTATTAATGGGATGTTTGCAAGTTTCTGATTCTTTCGTTTTGGTCCCTGATAGTTATGAATACAATTGCTTGAGTTTGGATGGTTGTATTGAGCTAAAAATTAACATGCAAGCATGTAATATGAATAATTGAGGATTGGTAACCCTAATTTTAGTATTGGTCCATTAATTTACCAATTTTACGTTTTAGTCCCTAAAGTGTATCATATGTAATTGGTTACCTTTCTGTGGTCTGTTTCTTTTGTGATTTCATCCGCTGCAAGCATGATCACTTAGGATGAATAATATGCATCTAGACAAGATAAAAAGGAAAAATGGAAAAAATTTCGTAATCTTTCTTCGGTTTGCTTCGGCAAACCTAATGTAGCACACTCGGTTCGGTCAGGCGTCTAGGCCGGGTCGAGAGGGTTACAATAATAGAAAGTCTTCACTTGAAGCCAAAGTCAAAATCCATGCATTGGGAATTTATGAAGCAAATCCTTATACCTTTCCCACACTTCTTTGCCAAGTTATTCCATATATTTATTGAATATGGCGGCAACGAGCGTAGCCACATCTTTGCCATATCTCGTAAAGAGTATGGAAATAACTTGATTTTAATTGTCTCATGAGTTACTCCTGGTTGAGTAAAAGACTCACAAATTCCATAAAAGGTTGAAGATGTAAACAAGGATCTTCAACTAATGCTCCATTATATTACCCCAGGTTTTGCAACATTTAAAACATGATCGATTTTATCTCAAAATTAGCATTTTTCCAACCGGTTGCACAATTCCAGGCTGCAGATTGTCTACTACAGGCAAAATCTAATATCTGATTGGTAATTTCCTTGTTGCACTTGTACATGTTATTGTGCGAACAAGATATGGTTGTTTGCATGCTGTTGTGGCATGTATTGTGAAGGCATCCTCTCATTGTTGTTGTTTTCTTGTAGATGGATTCTCGGCTGGAATAGATTATTTTCTTGCTGAATCTGAGGATTAAGAGCATTTTCATCCACCCTTAGTGGTGGATCTTGGTGACCTTGGATGTTTCCATCCCTATTTCTTCCATCAACGTGTGTTATGGCTCGATGCTCTCGTCTCAATCTCGAAGCAGTTCGCTCAATTTCAGGATCAAGTGAAAATGGTTCTTCATTTGAACTCCAAGTCATACACTAATAAAACTTAGAAATAAAAGAACAAAAGCACACAAATAAACAAAAATAGATTTAATTAGTTAGTATAGAAAAACAATAACAGAAAACACTCAATAAAATACGCTAGTCTGCAACAACGAGGCTAAAAACTTGATGTGTGCTAGATATGGGCACAATCATGCATGCATACACGTCGTACCAAGTAATAATGTGGTCTCACTAAGCATGCCATGTATCGGTCCCACAAGTACTGTTATAGAAGTTATTGAATGTGGTTACAACTGTAAATATGAAATAACTAAAAAAAGTAATAAGAAGTATTTGTGGTGACAATGATTCAGAACATTAAGCAAAGGAAAAATAAAGGTGTAAGCGAATAATAATGGTGCATGCCTAGCTCTACCCAAGTGTTGACATATGAAATACATCAATGATCCATATCCTACGATGTGGCCACATTTGGCTAAAACATCTGTTACTAATAGTGGATCTTCCTCTCTTCCTAAAAACTTTAGTATCTCTACCATGAGTAACCTATCCTTACTAAGAAATGGCAAGAAAAATCTCTTGATTTAACCTTGATTTTTTTATATATCTACTAACTAATAATGTGTTGTTCTAATCATCAATTAGATGCAAACCATAATATCTCAGCTCTTATCACTTGTACGCACATTGCTTAGAAGTTAAAACAACATAATATGGACAACAATGGAGAAATTATAGGGCAAATCATATAACAAAAATGAGCATGCTTTCGCACTCCTACAAATTTCAAAATAAACTTCAAAATGAATCTAAAGTTTAAACAATGTAAGAATGAGAGTAAATAATCCCTTAAAACAACTCCCTCTCTACAAAACACTTGAAATCAAGCCAACGTTGGACTCCTTAGAGCTCTAACAAAACCACAACACTACTCCTTCGATGATCCTAAGCTTCCATAGCCTTTTCTCTCAAAAACACCATAGGTATTTTCACATTTTGAAGAATGAAATTGTAACACCCCGATCCGGATCTGAACTACTATATTCGGGTCACCCAAAACTGACCCATCAAAAGTTCTATTTTTAAAATCATAAGTTTAGCCATTTCCAAAAATATCAAACCTCATTAAATCCATGTAATTTAATAATCATCATAATTAAGTTTACAAAATAGGAGCTCCATGTTTAAAAACAATATATCAAAATAGTATTTAAAATAGAGTTATAGACTCATCAGTAGTAGGGTCCTATGAGTACATTAGCCCAAACTAAAATGACAAGTATTGTACTTTGAAGCGAACATGGTACTGGGAGATCCCTGCTGATGTGCTCCTCCAAGGGGCAACCTATGCACGAAAAAACAACACAGACACATGCTGAGCTAACAAAGCTTAGAGGTACATTTCTAGTATAACATAATTCATGATTATCATAAAATAAGCATGCAATATCAAAATAGTTTAGAGAGCATCGATAAGGCTTTCACTATGTATGGGTTATCATCTAGTCTACACTAGCTAGAGCTCTTAGATCACCTATCTCAGGGCATCAATAAGTTTACAAGAAGTCATGCTTGCTTCCACAAGTGTTGTCATACTCGAGGTCATATAGCTTACCGGGATACTTGAGCTCACACAACCTATCGAGTTAATTCATATTGTACCCTGATCACTCAACCATCGGGTACATAAGCTATCATCTATAGCATCTACATCGCATACATAACATATCCATACATCATTTACATAATGGCCAATGAAGCACTACTTTACCCGTGCTCACATAGCCGTCGGGTTACCCGTGTTCACACAGTTGTCGAGTTAGACGATAGACCATATTCGGATCACTATAGCCACGAATACGTCCTAGACATACTTAGATCACATTAGCCACAAGTAGTCTTTACCTGAGGTCACTCAGCCTATTAGGTTACTCGAGCTCACTTAGCCTATCGAGTTTAATACCTTATCCGGATCACCATAGCCTTGGATAGGTTTCCAACCGCACCCAGATCACTTAGCCCATGGATACGTCGGATGTATTTGATCAATTAGCCTGAAGTACACATCCCCTTAATATAAGTGATAAGTGTTCAAAAGTACTATTTTTCTTACCCTTTTTACTCATATTATTGTTAGACTTAGGCTCATATTAGTTACATAATTAGTCATTCATGCATTAATCCATGTTTTCTTCCATCGTTGAGCTTGATTGCATAACTTGGTTGTTTTTGTGGGAAAAGATGCTGCTTTGGTGTGTTTTGTGTGTATGTGCAGGATCACTTGCCAAAGCAAGGCTAGAGCTAGTTGCCAGGGCAATGCATGAAGGAGATGCCGAGCTAGTTGTCAGGGCAATGCATGAAGGAGACGCAGAGTCAGTTGCCAGGGCAATTGTCGACAAAGAATAAGGTGATATGGTAGTCGAAATTGATGACTAGACAAGCCCAAGATGACATGGAGCAAAGCTAAATCCCAGAGGAGTTTGATTTCCATGAAGAGGTTAAAGAAGGATTAAATTCCAAGAAGATAGGAGAAGTTCTAGAATTAATATAATTATATTAAAGAATTATATTCTTTAAAGATAATTTAATTCCAACTTAACTTCCTCCTGAAAGGAGGACTTTGACCTAGCCCTATAAATAGATCACCAAGCCGTCAACTCCAAGGGGGAGAGTAGAGAGAATTTTCAACAACATCAAGGGCAAGGAGGATTTCGACAAAGCTCCATCCATTCTTCATCTTTTTCTTTTTGTTCAATTAGGTTCATGCTAGGGATTTTTTATCTTGTGTTTCTTTGGAACCTAGCCATGAACTAAATCTATTTGGCTAAGGTTATTGTGTCTTGTGGTTGTGAGAAACTATTGAATTTTCTTTAGGTAATAAGAGTTTGCACTTTTCTATTCAAGGTTTATTCATTCTTGGTTATTATTCTTGTTTGCGAGTGAATTGGGAGAGGATCTCGTAACTTCATCTATTTATCTAATATCGGGAGAGTTAGATTCAAGAAATGAATGAATATGATCTTTATTCAATCTATTGATGGTGAAGATTAATCCGGCTTATGAATAAGTTAAGGATTTCAACGACTAAGAAGAACGAAAGATTGGTTGTTGTTCACCCTTGATTCACACAAGGATGTATTATCAAGGCATGCACAAGTAGCTAGAGTTTCAACTTAGGGATAAGAAGAAACCATTTAAGAACGCTTTGCCGAACCTTGAAGGTTGCTGCCCAGACGCCCAAGTAGTTGCCCAACTAGTCGCCCAAGCAACCATCGATTAGTTGCGAAGGCAACCCCGTTGTGCAAGTTGCCACGGCAACTGATTTGCCCTTGCACTCTTTTACCAAGACGATCCAATTGGCTATCACACCTCAACTCATGATAACTTGGCCTATCTCTCTTATTTGATCTCATCTATTCTTTTACTTTATTGCTTTTTAGTTTAGTTATTAGTTAAACTCCTATAATCTTTTATTTGTGTTTTTACTTTTTATAGTCAAAAGATTAGATTCTTGAAGTGGCACCAATCCCTGTGGAGACGATATCTTTTATACTATAACTTGCGACGTGTATACTTGCACAATTGCATAGCACTTATTATGCGCAACAAGTTTTTGGCACCGCTGTCGGGGATTGGTAATAGCGACTTTGCTTTTATTTTCTTGCACTTTCTTTTTACTTTTCTTGATTAAGATTCAAAGGGCTAACAAACTTTGGTTTTGCATTGGTATATGACCAGGGCGAGACCGATTACACCAGAATATCCCTTTGATCCAGAAATCGAACAAACCTTACAAAGACTTAGACGAAGGTTAAGAGTAGCAATGACTAATCAAGACGGCAATATGAATCAAGATGTTCCAGCAGGAGGAGGAGTGATTCTTGCACGAAACAGAAGATGTTTAATATGATCAACACAATTGGTCACACCTAAAATTGATGGACTATTCGAGACTATCTTGAAGATGATCTTGATGGACTTAATCCAGGAGTTGTCACACCTAAAATTGAAGCCAACCACTTTGAGTTGAAACCGATGATGTTTAATATGATCAACACAATTGGTCAATTTGGCGGCTCAGCGACTGAAGATGCACGACAACATCTTAAATCTTTCCTCGAGTTTTGCAACTCGTTCAAAATACACGGAGTCACCCCTAATGTTTTACGATTAAGATTATTCCCCTATTCACTGAGGGATAGGGCGAAAGCATGGTTGAATAACATTCATGTCGGATCAATAGGATCTTGGACCGATCTTTGTCTTGATTTCCTTGCTCAGTTTAATCCTACAAATTTAACTGATAAGCTTCGTAACGACATTACTTCTTTTCGGTAGGCAGATGATGAATCCATGTATGAGGCTTGATAGCGATATAGAGAACTTCTACACAAATGCCCCCTACACGGATTCCTAGTGTGGACACAAGTAACGATGTTTTACAACGCCGTGAATACACCAACAAGGATGATGCTAGATGCCTCGGCAAACGACATACTCCTAGATAAGTCACCGGAGGAAGCAATGTAAATTCTAATCAGGCTTTCCAAGAATGATTATCAATTCCCCTCTACTAGAAGAGGAGGAGTTAGACGCCAAGCCACAATACATGAACTAGGATCATCAGACTCAATTTCGGCACAATTGGCCACTTTAACCAAGATGGTCCAGAACATGCAGAAACCAAACAACACACATGAGGTCAATGTAATGGATTCATTTTGTGAATTATGTTGTGGTAACCATGATTCTTATGAATGTATGCAGAATCCAGAATCCAACTTCTATGTGGTGAATTACAACCGGAACAACAATGTAATGTCCAATACATACAATCCAGATTGGAAGAAGCAACTGAATTTTTCATGGAGTAATCCCTACAATGCTCTAAACTAGAACAATCAGAATGCACAAGCATCAGGATTCCAGCAGAATATGCCACGGCAACAGTTGCCGCAGCAACAACTAACAACATCTAGTTCTTTGGAAAATTCTTTCAATGCTTTTATGTTAAAAACTGAATCTTATATGGCTGAGAATAGTAACTTCATAAAAAGAACTGATGCTTTTATTAACAGGACCGAGATGAGATTGCAAAACCAAGAGGCGGTAATCAAATCATTGGAAAATCAAGTCAGACAATTTGCTCAAAACCTGAATACTAGACCGCAAGGAGGTTTACCTAGCGATACTGAAGTCGCAAGAGGAACTGGCCATGAGCAATGTAAGGTGATCACCACTAGAAGTGGCCAACAACTTAAAGAGGCTCAAGCCCGCGGTAAAGCCTCAGATGCTGAACCAGGAATTGCCGCGGCAACCGGTAATAAGCATGCCTCGGCAACCGACGATAAGGATGCCTCGGTAACTTGCGATAAGCATGCCTCGGCAAACCCAGTTGATAATGCCTCAGCAACTCCAGTTGTCCCGACAATGCCGTCAATCAGGTTCCAAACCAATGAAAGGATCGAAGATATCCGACTTCCACCACCATTCCCACAAAGGTTGAAGCGAAAAAAGCAAGAATATCAATTCAAGAAGTTTCTTGATATCCTAAAGCAAGTCCACATCAACTTGCCATTGGTTGAAGTAATTGAACAAATGTCGAACTATGCCAAGTTTCTTAAAGACATTGTGTCCAAGAGAACAAGGCTAGGAAAGTTTGAAACAGTTGCCGCAACAGAGGGATGCATGGCCATGTTGCACAATCGTATGCCACCTAAGTTGAAGGATCCCGGAAGTTTCACAATACCCTGTTCCATTGGAAACCACTATGTCAGAAAAGCATTATGCGACCTTGGGGCTAGCATAAACTTGATGCCTAAATCGATTTTCCAGAAACTAGGAATCGAGAAGGCAAGAACTACAACAGTTATGCTACAGCTAGCCGACAGATCCTATATGCATCCAGAGGGAATAATCGAAAACATATTGGTAAAAGTTGATAAATTTATTTTCCCGCTGACTTTATTGTTTTGGATTATGAAGCATATGAGCATGCACCTATCATTCTCGGGAGACCATTCCTAGCAACAGGGAGAACCTTGATCGATGTTGAAAAGGGAGAATTCACAATGAGGGTGAATGACCAGCAAGTTAAACTAAATGTGTTCCAAACACTAAGGTATGCCGATGATCCAGAAGAATGCCAACTTCTTCATGCCACGGCAGAGTTTAACTTCGACGAGGAATTTAGTTGCCTCGGCAACTACATTGCCGATCAAGAGGAACCTGAGAAGTATAAAGAACCGATCGATGGGGAACAAAAAGAAGAGGCAAATTGGCTAGTCAATCGACCAGGTACATACTTTGAACCACTGGATTACTCAAGTAAGGAAGGTAAGCTCGAAAAGCCCTCTATTGAACAACCACCGATTCTTGAGTTGAAACAGTTGCCAAAGCAACTAAAATATGCATACTTAGGAACCGATAATACATTGCGTGTAATTATTTCTTCTAAGTTACAGCCTGAGCAGGAAAAAAAGCTGATCAAAATGTTGATGCTACACAAGAAGGCAATAGGGTGGACAATTGCCGACTTGAAGGGAATTAGCCCGGCAGTGTGTATGCACAAGAATTTGTTGGAAGATGATCACAAACCTTCAATTGAGGTCCAGAGGAGACTGAATCATGCCATGAAAGGGGTTGTAATGAAAGAAATCATCAAGTGGCTTGACGCAAGCATTATATACCCTATCTCTGATAGTACATGGGTAAGTCCAATATAATGTGTACCGAAAAAGGGAGGTATAACGGTGGTAAGTAATGAAAACAATGAACTCATTCCAACCAGGACTGTGATCGGTTAGAGGGTTTGTATGGATTATCGAAAGCTAAACAAAGACACTAGGAAAGATCACTTCCCATTACCCTTTATTGATCAAATGCTTGACCGTCTTGCAGGTAAACCCTTTTATTGTTTTCTTGATGGTTATTCAGGATACAATCAAATTGCCATAGTACCAGAAGATCAAGAAAAGACAACCTTCACATGCCTATACGGTTCTTATGCTTTCCGAAGGATACCGTTTGAATTGTGTAACGCCCCGACAACCTTCCAAAGATGCATGATGACACTCTTTTCAGACATGGTCGAAGACTTCCTTGAGATCTTCATGGATGATTTTTCTGTTTTTGGTAATAACTTCGACAGCTGCCTCGACAATTTAGAGAAGGTGTTGGCAAGATGTGAAGAAACTGATTTAGTCCTCAATTGGGAGAAGTGCCATTTTATGGTAGATGAAGGAATAGTGCTCGGCCACAAGATTTCATCCAAAGGAATTGAAGTAGACAAAGCCAAGGTGGACGTGATCGAGAGATTACCCCCACCAAGTTCGGTTAAAGGAATTCGAAGCTTTCTTGGACATGTAGGTTTTTACAGGAGGTTCATTCATAATTTTTATAAAATCACTAAACCCTTATGCAATTTGCTTGAACAGGATAAAGTCTTCGATTTTGATGATTCTTGCGCCCAAGCATTTGAAACTCTAAAGGAAAAGCTTGCCTCAGCACCCACAGTCGTTCCACCAGATTGGACGCTACCTTTTGAGCACATGTGTATGCAAGTGATTTTGCGGTAGGAGCAGTCCTAGGCCAACGCACAGGTAAGACCTTCCATGTGATATACTACGCTAGTAAAACTCTTAATAGTGCTCAAATGAATTACACAAGAACGGAGAAAGAGTTACTAGCTGTAGTTTTCGCATTTGACAAGTTCTGATCCTATTTGATTGGTACAAAGGTACTTGTTCATACGGACCATTCGACAATCAAATATCTATTTTCTAAAAAGGATGCCAAACCTCGTTTGATTCGTTGGATATTACTTTTACAATAATTTGATAATGAAATTAAGGACACCAGAAAATCAAGTGGCCGATCACTTATCACGTTTAGAACGCAATAGGGAGGAGGACGCAGATCTAGAGATATTCGATGCATTCTTGGATGAGCAACTTTTAGTTGCCTCGACAACCATGGATGTGCACGCCTCGGCAACCTTTGATGTGTATGCCTCGGTAACCCTCGACGCCTCGACAACCATGGACGCGCACGCCTCAGCAACTCTCGACGCTGCAGCAGCCCTTGACGCGCACGCCTCTACAATTTTGGGAGTAGTCGCCATAGCAGCACATGCCTCAACAATACCCTGGTACGCGGATTTAGTTAATTTCCTTGTTTGTGGTATTTTTCCTTATGGTCTTACTCACCAAGGGAAGAAGCGGTTCCGCCATGATGCTAAGCATTACTTTTGGGACGAGCCTCTTTTATTTAAACAATGTGCAGATTAGGTTATACGCCGATGTGTCCCTGAAGAGGAGTAGCAGAATGTACTCCGGCAATGCCATTTTTCATCCTATGGAGGACATTTTAGAGGAACTCGTACCGCGGCTAAAGTTTTGCAATCCGGTTTGTATTGGCCAACATTGTACAAAGATGCCCAAGACTTTTACAAGCAATGTGATCGTTTCCAGAGGACGGGCAATATCTCTAGACGACATAAGATGTCGCTCCAAAACGTCATCGAGGTGGAATTGTTTGATGTATCAGAGATCGATTTTATGGGACCTTTCCCATCTTCATTCGGTAACCTCTACATTCTACTTGCTGTCGACTACGTGTCTAAATGGGTTGAGGCAGCTGCAATTCACAACAACGATTCCAAGACCTTGTAAGGATTGTTGCAGAAAAACATATTTACATGGTTTGGGATACCGAGAGCAATTATCAGTGACGAAGGCAAGCATTTTGACAACAGACTTATTGGCAAGATGTTGCAACGCTTCGGTGTATCACACAAGATTGTCACGGCATATCACCCACAAACCAACGGGCAAGCAGAAATTTCCAACCGAGAATTGAAGGGTATACTCGAGAAAGATGTAAATCCCTCTATAAAGGATTGGTCATTAAGACTAGATGACGCACTTTGGGCATATCGTACTGCATTCAAAACACCCTTAGGTATGTCCCCCTTCCGACTTGTCTATGGCAAAACATGCCATCTACCGGTGGAAATCGAACACAAGGCATATTGGGCAATCAAGACCGTGAATATGGATTGGGAAAGTGCCGGACAAAAGCGTTTGTTGGACCTCTACGAGATAGAAGAATTTCGTGCACTCGCCTATAACAATGCACGAATCTATAAGGAGAAAACAAAGCAATGTCATGAAAAAAAGCTATTGCCGCGACAATTCATGCCAGGGCAACTTGTTCTCTCATTCAATTATCGGCTAAAACTTTTCCCAGGAAAGCTGAAATCAAGATGGTCAGGACCATTCGAAGTTGTGAAACCATTCTCCCATGGTGCCGTGATAATCAAGTCCATCACTGACAAACATGAATTCAAAGTTAATGGACAAAGATTAAAGCACTACAATGGTGCCCATGTGGAACGTAACAAAGAAGTGGTCAACTTAGGAGATGCATGAGCATGCTCTCCTTTCGATATTTTATTTTTATTTTTATTATTTTCGATTATTTTTTTATTTTTTTTACTTTTGAACTAATTATTTTTTTTATTATTATTATATTTTTAGGATATATTTATTTTCTTTTTTTTTATCTTTTTGAGTTTATGAATCCCTTTACACATCTTTATTTATTTTCTTTTATTAGTTTATCTTTAATTTTAATCCTTATTTAGTTTGTCTTTGAATTGTAGGAAAAGAGTTCAAGATAAAGAGGAATTTTGATCCAAGAAGGAAAACATCTTCAACAAGGAAATTAATGGGCTGAATCTAAGGCTTATAAAAACCCTCCAACTTACCCTAATTAAACCCCCTACCCGTCACCCTTCCCCTAAACCAAAACCCTCTTTATTTTCTATCCAAAACTAATCCCACCCACCATATTTACTACCTATCTTTTCTATATAACCCATCACCCTTAACTTCCAAGAAACCTATTCCTACTTTTCATCTTGCAACTCTTTAGTTTCTTTTATTTTCTTTTCTTTGTTTTTACAAAACTCACAACCAAGATCATCCATGGCATCCAAAATTAAATTTTTGGTTCATCCAAGTTCCTCCAAAGAACCAAGATACAGGAAGTTTGCTACACCGGTGGTTCAAGAAAGATTTCACTCAAAGTTTGAAAGTCGGAAGATTTACGAAGAACAAGGCTTTGAATACTCCAACTCTCATCAAGATTTCGGCCTTGAACCATTCATCTTCGAGAGGATTGCACATCAAAAGTGGCAAATCTTTTGCCATCAATCAGAACTGGGTAACATCTCATGGGTAAGAGAATTCTATGCTCACTCACCTAACCCATATAATCCTTATGTTTTTGTTCGTTACAAGGCCATACTCATAAGCCCCGAAAACGTCAATACCTTTTACGGGCTCTACATTGAGAAGAACGAGCATCAAGCCTTTGTTGATCAAATCACGCCCAAATAACTCGACAAGGTGCTTCAAGAACTAACTCTACCGGGAACTCATTGGAATGACGGTAAATACAAGGGCACGGTAAATCACCTTCGGCTTAAACCCGAGGCAAAACTATGGAATAAGTTTGTTAAAACTTCTTTAATGCCCACCACACATAATACTACCGTTGATATACCACGTCTTTTGCTCATACATTCTATCTTGCATAATGGCATCATTAACATTGGAAAAATTATTTGTGATGAGATTTTTGTATGTAGTTCAAAGGACAAGGGTTCTCTTTTCTTCCCTTGCTTAATTTCCAATCTTTCCAAGGAGATGCATGTCCCAAGTGAGTCCACCGATGAAAAGGCCCTACCAAGGTCCGGTTGGAATCAAATACAAATCTGAAAGCTAATGGGAGAGGCACTGATAAAATCCTCAAGGCCTGCAATTGTCGAGGCAACCCCTGCCGCCTCGGCAACCACTAATGCCCAAGCACGTAGTGCCCGGGCAACTCGGCCATCAACCCCGGGACACTTTGAAGCACTTTTGCAACCATTGGCAAGCCTAGAAAAGTACCCCTAATGCCCAAGCACTCATGCGGTACCTGAAGGAGCACAACAATGCAATCACTGAAGTCATCCGAGAAAAGTACCCAGACAACCACGTGTCGTTCCCAATCTTTCCGGCTGAGATCCTTGCCACGGCAACCAATGAAGCAGTCGCCACGACAACCGCAACAGATGATGCCACGGCAACCTACACCGTGCCTGCCCAAGCAGATGCCACGGCAACCAACCCTAAAGATACCACGGCAATCAAAGCTAAAGACATCCCGGCAACCACTGCAAAAGCCAAAGGTAAAGCACCTATGCCCGAATCAACTCGTACGGAATCATTGTCTGGTTTTTCAGATTCGGACGAGTCCTCCACTGCACCAACAAAGACCGCACCAATTGAATCATCCAAGCGAAAAGCCAATGACATTGATGAAGAGGACGATAAGGACAAACCCGTGCGAGGATCGATTCCACCATCTACGATGACGAACTCTCGGAGTAAGTCCTCGTTTGCATTTTATTTTTCGTTATTTTTATTTTTCTTTAATGCATGAATTGAGGACAATGCCTCACTCGAGTTTGGGGGGGATTGTTATTAGTAGTTACCATGTTTAGTTGCATTCATCTTAAGTATTGCATTTAGGATACATAAATTGCTTGCCATGCCTTTAGTTGGAATAAGAATTGCCTAGATTTGATGAATATCCGATGATGACTTTGCCAATGCACTTAATTGATAGAATTTTTATTCTATGATAACCATGGAAAAACTTAGAATTTTACTATGATGCTAAATTTGATGAAACATTGTTGTGGTTTGATTGATTTAAGGAATTCTAGTGAACTTAGGTTGATAATTAAACGAATTGGGGGATTAGAATAAAAAGTGGATGAATGCTAGAGGTGTTCGGAATTGGCTCTAGCATGTGCTAAAAAATGGATCGCTAGAGGTGCCCGAAACTGGCTCTAGTATGTGCTAAAAATTGATCGCTAGAGGTGCCCGAAACCGGCTCTAGTCAAATAAATTAACTAACTTAAGGAAACTAAAAACAAAACACTAGAGGTGCCTAAACCGGATCTAGTTAAAACATGTTAAAAAGAACCCAATGAAGTAATTTGAAAACCTCTTGTTTGCATAGAATCCAAAAAATCAACTTGCACACAACTCCGCACACACTCACAAGCATCATAGTTTGATTATGAGTAACTCCTAAGTTTTCCGAAAAATGAAAAGCCAATCATACTTTGTGCCTTGGTTCTGAGAATTGAAATCAAGTTCAAAGCTAAGTTTGTGAAAATTAAAGTCTTGGCAGGTAATTATTAGTTTGCATTGCTTGAGGACAAGCAATAGTTCGAGTTTGGGGGTGTGATAAGTGTTTAAAAGTACTATTTTTCTTACCCTTTTTACTCATATTATTGTTAGACTTAGGCTCATATTAGTTACATAATTAGTCATTCATGCATTAATCCATGTTTCCTTCCATCATTGAGCTTGATTGCATAACTTGGTTGTTTTTGTGGGAAAAGATGCTGCTTTGGTGTGTTTTGTGTGTATGTGCAGGATCACTTGCCAAAGCAAGACTAGAGCTAGTTGCCAGGGCAATGCATGAAGGAGACGCCGAGCTAGTTCCCAGGGCAATGCATGAAGGAGACACCGAGCCAGTTGCCAGGGCAATTGTTGACAAAGAATAAGGTGATATGGTAGTCGAAATTGATGACTAGACAAGTCCAAGATGACGTGGAGCAAAGCTAAATCCCAAAGGAGTTTGATTTCCATGAAGAGGTTAAAGAAGAATTAAATTCCAATAAGATATGAGAAGTTCTAGAAGGAATATAATTATAATAAAGAATTATATTCTTTAAAGATAATTTAATTCCAACTTAACTTCCTCCTCAAATGGGGACTTTTACCTAGCCCTATAAATAGATCACCAAGCCGTCAACTCCAAGGGGGAGAGTAGAGAGAATTTTCGACAACATCAAGGGCAAGGAGGATTTCGACAAATATCCATCCATTCTTCATCTTTTTCTTTCTTGTTCAATTAGGTTCATGCTAGGGATTCTTTATCTTGTGTTTCTTTGGAACCTAGCCATGAACTAAATCTATTTGGCTAAGGTTATTGTGTCTTGTAGTTGTGAGAAACTATTGGATTTTGTTTAGGTAATAAGAGTTTGCACTTTTCTATTCAAGGTTTATTCATTCTTGGTTCTTATTCTTGTTTGCGAGTGAATTGGGAGAGGGTCTCGTAACTTCATCTATTTATCTAATATCGGGAGAGTTAGATTCAAGAAACGAATGAATATGATCTTTATTCAATCTATTGATGGTGAAGATTAATCCGGCTTAGGAATAAGTTAAGGATTTCAACGGCTAAGAAGAGCGCAAGATTGGTTGTTGTATTATCAAGGCATGCACAAGTAGCTAGAGTTTTGACTTAGGGATAAGAAGAAACCATTGAAGAACGCTCTGCCGAACCTTGAAGGTTGCTGCCTAGACGCCCAAGTAGTTGACCAACTAGTCGCCCAGGCAACCATCGATTAGTTTCCAAGGCAACCCCGTTGTGCAAGTTGCCACGGCAACTGATTTGCCCTTGCACTCTTTTATCAAGACGATCCAATCGACTATCACACCTCAACTCACGATAACCTGGCCTATCTCTCTTATTTGATCTCATCTATTCTTTTACTTTATTGCTTTCTAGTTTAGTTATTAGTTAAACTCCTATAATCTTCTATTTGTGTTTTTACTTTTTACAGTGCAAGAGATTAGATTCTTGAAGTGGCACCAATCCCTATGGAGACGATATCTTTTATACTATAACTTGCGACATGTATACTTGCATAATTGCGTAGCACTTATTACGCGCAACAATAAGTATCATAATACTGAGTCTTGGGACATCTGAATTTATTTACCCCAATCATAAGATATTACATGCTCCCTGATCATTCATACTCCTCACCAAGAGGTAAGTGGCACCAAGCCAAGCTATCTAGCAAATACCCCAAGGCATGGCATCGATCAACATGGCTATCTTCTGATTTATCATTTACTAAACTTGTTGTAGGTTATGGAATGTATTATTCATATTTACATCAATTTATATAAAATTTATAACCAATTAGGCAAGCCTCCTACTCAACACGCTCGCATTTTGGGGTGAAACATTCGTTTCTTAGTTTTACAGGTCGTTAAACCTCACTAGGGACCTACTAATCCATTTCCCACAATTTTCCAACTACTCAAACTCAACTTCAGATTTCTCGGGCAGATTACCCAAGCAGTACCGATAGATGTCCTCGTGTACCGATACGGTATAGTACGTACCGGTACTCGCCCTTCGCCTTTTGCTACGCGGCTTCACGGAAGAAAAAAAACCATCACCCAGTATTGGTACTTGAGCATCAAGTATCGGTACGCCTCTAGTACCGATAATGTTGGAATTTATAGGAAATAAGCTGATCTAATCAAGCAAATAAACACAGCGGAAATATTATCCTACAAAAAATTTCCAAGATCTCTTACAACCATATTAATGTACGAAAAAGGAAATCAAAAGGTTGCCTTGATTTTTGATTCAGTAATCTCGTTGTGCTGAGGCACTGCCTTTTTGAAAAGACGACCGTCTCTACAAGTATCCACACACAAATGGATTATGAATGGCTATTGGAATGCTAGTTCCTCTCAAAAGTTTGAAAAATAGAGCTTTTGTGGTCTTGGTAGCTAATCGAAAACCTTTAATTCAAAACCCTTGGCATACATACATATATATGACTTGATTAGGGTTAGATTGAGTTCACGTATTATAATTTAATTAAAACTCTTTTAAATGAATTATAAAATAAATTCCTTTATCTGATAAGGAATTCAAATTCAACCAAAATCTAGATAATGTGATTTATTTAATAATATTATTTATTTAAAACAAATACATAATACATTTGAAAACAGACTCCTTATCCAATAAGGAATTTAAATCCAATCAAATCTAGATAATGAGATTATTTAATAATATTATTTTTGAAAAATAATAAAATATTCTATCACAAGAATACAAATTTAACTTCTTTAAATTCGAATAAATAATCTCTAACAATATAATTTAAAATAATCGCATTATCTTAAATTTATTATTGAGAGTAATAACCACAACCATTCTTATCCATTCTTAGTGTGTGATCCTATAGGTTCTATTAACATTGGCAGTAGATAAAATTACATTTTATTCTACAAGTCATAATTGGCCTCTAGCAAGACATTATGACTACCCAAGTTAAATGAATAGCTCATAATGGGAGACAACCTTAATTTAGTTTATGTCATAATCATTTTATCTCACAATATTTTGATAGAATATTAGGAATGGAAAATGTTAACCTTATATCGTTCTATCTTTAGTTTCTCGATGCCCAATTGAACTGACTAAACAAATGACATTGATCTCTATCAACTCATTTGAGCACGACCATGCATTTCTCAGTCTCAATCATTGAGGGACCCAAAGATATATCTCTTATGTTAAGAGGGATAAATTCCATCTTAATCACTCACATCTCACTGCATGATTCCTTATTATGTTCAAGCATAACCTTTATAATCGTCCGATTAAAAACGATGTTTGACTATGTCAAAACGTAATAGTCATCATGTTGAGAACCGTAGCAATTTCAGGACTGAGGATTCAATGTCACAACTGTTTGAAGATTAATATATAGCTTTAATCCATGTATTAATCTTAAGACGAGTCGATCCTAATATTTGTTCTCAACAAATACATATATGAATTTTATTTGAATCTCATTCATATATTCATCTTATGAATATCTATCAAACTTCATACCAATCTTATCTTATTATTGTTCCCACAATAATAACTGATTAGGGATATTTAGAATAATTAATAATATTCAAGGATACAAAAGCATGCAAATTTATTATTATAATAAAAAATTCAATAATCAAAATATCATGTCCATACAATAGGCCTTAGGGAACTATAGCTAACAGATACAACCCCAAGCGTTCCAGTACACATTTTTCTCACTAGAATTTAAGCGGTTCAGGGGTACCGATACGGCCCCAGACCGTACCGATACTTTTTTTAACTTTGGCCTTTTTTCGTCAATTAGAACACAGACTATTGTTATAAGCTCCCATTGTACTGATACAGAAGCCCGGAAATGGCTTCCAAGGCTCAGAGAATCACTTCCCAAGCCTTGAAAACATAACTCTTAACCTTATAAATTAGTCCTACATCTTATGGGAGCTGATTAGGGTGGTTTGCTACCTTTTTTTACACCATATTAACATCTATTCCAGATCTCACCATTAATAAGGCCCTAAGCTACCAAACACCTAACTAACAATCTTAAACTATAGCATCAAGCCAAGCAATAACTTTATGATCTTCACGAAGAGTAGGAGTCAAAGAGGTACTAACCTTTTAGAAACTAACCGAATTTGCTAGCACACTCACAATCCTCAACTTTTTCTCTTTGGCTTCTACTTGAATAAACCCCAAAACACCTCTTTTTTACCTCACAACAAGGAAACGAATCAAGACTTAAACCAAGCACTAAAAAGAGGTCCAACCATAGATTAACAACCTTGAAAACATGGCAGAAACCCCCAAAGAAGCCAATAAATAGAGAACTCATATTTATAAGAAAAGAATAGCACTTTCATAAAGCTCTTGAAACGGTGATTAACTTCTTCATCACTCACAAATCCCGAAATGAAAGATTGGAAAGTAAAGATTTGGGTATTAGGCTTTAGAAGATAAGTGATAAGTGTTCAAAAGTACTATTTTTCTTACCCTTTTTACTCATATTATTGTTAGACTTGGGCTCATATTAGTTGCATAATTAGCCATTCATGCATTAATCCATGTTTCCTTCCGTCGTTGAGCTTGATTACTTAATTTGGTAGCTTTTGTGGGAAAAGATGCTGCTTTGGTGTGTTTTGTGTGTATGTGCATGATCACTTGCCAAAGCAAGGCTAGAGCTAGTTGCCAGGGCAATACATGAAGGAGATGCCGAGCTAGTTGCCAGGGCAATGCATGAGGGAGACGCCGAGCCAGTTGCCAGGGCAATTGTCGACAAAGAACACGGTGATATGGTAGTCGACATTGATGACTAGACAAGCCCAAGATGACGTGGAGCAAAGCCAAATCCCAAAGGAATTTGATTTCCATGAAGAGATTAAAGAAGAATTAAATTCCAAGAAGATAGGAGAAGTTCTAGTAGGAATATAATTATAATAAAGAATTATATTCTTTAAAGATAATTTAATTCCAACTTAACTTCCTCCTCAAAGAAGGACTTTGACCTAGCCCTATAAATTAGAGTGGAATTTCGTCAACTAAAAGAGAGCAAGAGGAGAGAATTTTTGACAAGCATCTAGGGCAAGGAGATTTTGACAAGCTTCAATTCTTCATCTTTTTCTTTCTTGTTCAATTAGGTTCATGCTAGGGATTATTTATCTTGTGTTTCTTTGGAACCTAGCCATGAACTAAATCTATTTGGCTATGGTTATTGTGTTTTGTGGTTGTGAGAAACTATTGGATTTTGTTTAGGTAATAAGAGTTTGCACTTTTCTATTCAAGGTTTATTCATTCTTGGTTCTTATTCTTGTTTGCGAGTGAATTGGGAGAGGATCTCGTGACTTCATCTATTTATCTAATATCGGGAGAGTTGGATTCAAGAAACGAATGAATATGATCTTTATTCAATCTATTGATGGTGAAGATTAATCAAGCTTAGGAATAAGTTAAAGATTTCAACGGCTAAGAGAAGCGCAAGATTGGTTGTTGTTCACCCTTGATTCACGCAGGGATGTATTATCAAGGCATGTACAAGTAGCTAGAGTTTTGACTTAGGGATAAGAAGAAACCATTGAAGAATGCTCTGCCGAACCTTGAAGGTTGCTGCCCAGACGCCAAAGTAGTTGCCCAACTAGTCGCCCAGGCAACCATCGATTAGTTGCCAAGGCAACCCCGTTGTTCAAGTTGCCACGACAACTGAGTTGCCCGTGCACTCTTTTATCAAGACGATCCAATCGGCTATCACACCTCAACTCACGATAACCTGGCCTATTTCTCTCATTTGATCTCATTCATTCTTTTACTTTATTGCTTTCTAGGTTAGTTATTAGTTCAAACTCCTATAATCCTTTATTTGTTTTTTACTTTTTTTTCAGTGCAAGAGACTAGATTCTTGAAGTGGCACCAATCCCTGTGGAGACGACATCTTTTATACTATAACTTGCAACGTGTATACTTGCACAATTGCGTAGCACTTATTACGCGCAACAAGTTTTTGGCGCAGTTGCCGGGGATTGGCAATAGCGACTTTGTTTTTATTTTCTTGCACTTTCTTTTTACTTTTCTTGTTTAAGATTCAAAGGGCTAACAAACTTTGGTTTTGCATTGGTATATGACCAGGGCGAGACCGATTACACCAGAATATCCCTTTGATCCAGAAATCGAACGAACCTTACAAAGACTTAGATGAAGCATAAGAGTAGCAATGGCTAATCAAGACGGCAATATGAATCAAGATGTTCCAGCAGGAGGAGGAGTGATTCTTGCATGAAACAGAACTATTCGAGAGTATCTTGAAGAATATCTTGATGGACTTAATCCAGGAGTTGTCGCACCTGAAATTGAAGCCGACCACTTTGAGTTAAAACCGGTAATGTTTAATATGATCAACACAATTGGTCAATTTGGTGGCTCAGCAACTGAAGATGCAAGGCAACATCTTAAATCTTTCCTCGAGATTTGCAACTCATTCAAAATATAAGGAGTCACCCCCGATGTCTTACGATTATGATTATTCCCCTATTAACCGAGGGATAGGGCGAAAGCATGGTTGAATAGCATTCCTTCCAGATCAATAGCATCTTGGACCGATCTTTGTCATGATTTCCTTGCTCAGTTTAATCCTACAAATTTGACTGATAAGCTTCGTAACAACATTACTTCTTTTCGGCAGGCAGATAATGAATCCATGTACGAGGCTTAGGAGCGATATAGAGAACTTCTACACAAATGCCCCCTACACGGATTCCCGGTGTGGACTCAAGTAATAATGTTTTACAATGTCGTGAATACACCAACAAGGATGATGCTAGATGCCTCGGCAAATGGCATACTTCTAGATAAGTCACTGGAGGAAGTAATACAAATTCTAAACAGGCTGGCCAAGAATGATTATCAATTCCCCTCTACTAGAAGAGGAGGAGTTAGACGCCAAGCCACAATTCATGAACTAGGATCATCATATTCAATTTCGGCACAATTGGCCACTTTAACCAAGATGATCCAGAACATGCAAAAACCAAATAACACACATGAGGTCAAGGTAATGGATTCTTTTTGTGAGTTATGTGGTGATAACCATAATTCTTCAGAATGTATGCAGAATTCGGAATCCAGCTTCTATGTGGGGAATTACAATCAGAACAACAATGTGATGTCCAATACATACAATCCAGCTTGGAAGAAGCACCCGAATTTTTCATGGAGTAATCTGAACAATGCTCTAAACCAGAACAATCAGAATGCACAAGCATCGGGATTCCAGCAGAATATGCCACGGCAATAGTTACTGCAGCAACAACCGACAACATCTAGTTCTTTGGAAAATTCTCTAAATACTATTATGATGAAAACTGAATCTTATATGGCTGAGAATAGTAACTTCATAAAAAGAACTGATGCTTTTATTAACAGGACCGAGATGAGATTGCAAAATCAAGAGGCAGCAATCAAATCATTAGAAAATCAAGTCGGACAGTTTGCTCAAAATCTGAATACTAGACCGCAAGGAGGTTTACCTAGCGGTACTGAAGTCCTAAGAGGAACTGGCCATGAGCAATGTAAGGCAATCACCACTAGAAGTGGCCAACAACTTAGAGAGGCTCAAACCCGCTCATCAAACAAAACTCCACAAAAAGATCAAGACGAACCTAGCGGCAAAGCCTCAGATGCTGAACCAGGAATTGCCTCGGTAATCGGCAATAAGCATGCCTCGACAATCGACGATAAGGATGCTTCGGCAGTTTATGATAAGCATGCCTCGGCAACCCCAACTGATAATGCCTCAGCAACTCTAGTTGTCCCGGCAATGCAGTCAATTAGGTTCCAAACCAATGAAAAGATCGAAGATATCCGACTTCCACCACCTTTCCCACAAAGGTTGAAGCGACAAAAGCAAGAATACCAATTCAAGAAGTTTCTTGATATCCTAAAGCAAGTCCACATCAACTTGCCATTGGTGGAAGCAATTGAACAAATGCCAATCTATGCCAAGTTTCTTAAAGACATTGTGTCCAAGAGAACAAGGCTAGGAGAGTTTGAAACAGTTGCCGCAACAGAGGGATGCATGGCAATGTTGCACAATCGTATGCCACCCAAGTTGAAGGATCCTGAAAGTTTCACAATACCCTGTTCTATTGGAAATCACTATGTCAGGAAAGCATTATGCGACCTTGGGGCTAGCATAAACTTGATGCCTAAATCGGTTTTCCCGAAACTATCGGGAAGGCAAGACCTACAACAGTTATGCTACAGCTGGCCGACAGATCCTATGTGCATCGAGAGGGAAAAATCGATGACATACTGGTAAAAGTTGATAAATTTATTTTTCCCGCTGACTTTATTGTTTTGGATTGTGAAGCAGATGAGCATGCACCCATCATTCTCGGGAGACCATTCCTAGCAATAGGGAGAACCTTAATCGATGTTGAAAAGGGAGAACTCACAATGAGGGTGAATGACCAGCAAGTTAAACTAAATGTGTTCCAAACACTAAGGCATGCTGATGATCCAAAAGAATGCCAACTTCTTCATGCCACGGCAGAGTTTAACTTCGACGAGGAATTTAGTTGCCTCGGCAACTACATTGCCGATCAAGAGGAACCTGAGGAGTATGAAGAACCGGTCGATGAGGAACAACAAGAAGAGGCAAATTGGCTAGTCAATCGACCAGGTACATACTTTGAACCACTAGATTACACAGGTAAAGAAGGTAAACCCGAAAAACCCTCTATTGAACAACCACCGATTCTTGAGTTGAAACAATTGCCAGAGCAACTAAAATATGCATACTTAGGAACCGATAATACATTGCCTGTAATTATTTCTTCTAAGTTATAGCCTGAGCAGGAAAAGAAGCTTATCACGATGTTGAAGCTACACAAAAAGGTAATAGGGTGGACAATTGCCGACTTGAAGGGAATTAGCCCGGCAGTGTGCATGCACAAGATTTTGTTGGAAGATGATCACAAACCTTCAATTGAGGCCCAGAGGAGACTGAATCATGCCATGAAAGGGGTTGTAATGAAAGAAATCATCAAGTGGCTTGACGCCGACATTATATACCCTATCTCTGATAGTACATGGTAAGTTTGGTACAATACGTACCGAAAAAGGGAGGTATAACAGTGGTAAGTAATGAAAACAATGAACTCATTCCAACCAGGACTGTGACCGGTTGGAGGGTTTGTATGGATTGTCGAAAGATAAACAAAGCCACTAGGAAATATCACTTCCTATTACCCTTTATTGATCAAATGCTTGACCGTCTTGCAGGTAAACCCTT
The DNA here is from genome assembly GCA_019671005.1 of Hibiscus mutabilis. NCBI lineage: Eukaryota > Viridiplantae > Streptophyta > Magnoliopsida > Malvales > Malvaceae > Hibiscus > Hibiscus mutabilis. The sequence continues at coordinate 19,436,526 of CM033729.1, read as the reverse complement.
TTATTGTTTTCTTGATGGTTATTCATGTTACAATCAAATTGCCATAGCACCAGAAGATCAAGAAAAGACAACCTTCACATGCCCATACGATACTTATGCCTTCCGAAGGATGCCGTTCGGATTGTGTAACGCCTCAGCAACCTTCCAAAGATGCATGATGGCACTCTTTTCAGACATGGTCGAAGACTTTATTGAGATCTTCATGGATGATTTTTCTGTTTTTGGTAATGACTTCGACAGCTGTCTCGGCAATTTAGAGAGGGTGTTGGCAAGATGTAAAGAAACTGATTTAGTCATCAATTGGGAGAAATGCCATTTTATGGTAGATGAAGGAATAATGCTCGGCCACAAGATTTCATCCAAGGGAATTGAAGTAGACAAAGCCAAGGTGGACGTGATCGAGAGATTTCCCCCACCAAGATCGGTTAAAGGAATTCGAAGTTTTCTTGGACATGCAGGTTTTTACAGGAGGTTCATTCATAATTTTTCTAAAATCACTAAACCCTTGTGCAATTTGCTTGAACAGGATAAAGTCTTCGATTTTGATGATTCTTGCACCCAAGCATTCGAAACCCTAAAGAAAAAGCTTACCTCGGCACCCATTGTCGTTCCACAAGATTGGACGCTACCTTTTGAGCTCATATGTGATGCAAGTGATTTCGCGGTAGGAGCAGTCCTAGGCCAACGCACAGGTAAGACCTTCCATGTGATATACTACGCTAGTAAAACTCTTAATAGTGCTCAAGTGAATTACACAATAGTGGAGAAAGAGTTACTAGTTGTAGTTTTCGCATTTGACAAGTTCCAATCCTATTTGATTGGTACAAAGGTAATTGTTTATACGGACCATTCGGCAATCAAATATCTATTTGCTAAAAAGGATGCCAAACCTCGTTTGATTCATTGGATATTACTTTTACAAGAATTTGATATTGAAATTAAGGACAGGAAAGGAACAGAAAATTAAGTGGCCGATCACATAACATGTTTAGAACGCAACAGGGAGGAGGACGCGGATCTAGAGATATGCAATGCATTCCTGGATTAACAAATTTTAGTTGCCTCGGCAACCATGGACGCGCATGCCTCGGCAACCCTCGACACCTCGGCAACCATGGATGCACATGCCTCGGCAACTCTCGACGCTGCAGCAGCCCTTGACGCGCACACCTCGGCAATTTTGGGAGCAGTCGTAACGGTAGCACATGCCTCGGTAATACCCTAGTATGCGGATTTAGTTAATTTCCTTGTTTGTGGTATTTTACCTTATGGCATTACTCACCAAGGGAAGAAGCGGTTCAGCCATAATACGAAGCATTACTTTTGGGACGAGCCTCTTTTGTTTAAAAAATTTGCAGATCAGGTTATACGCCGATGTGTCCCTAAAGAAGAGTAACAGAATGTACTCTGGCAATGCCATTCTTCACCCTATGGAGGACATTTTAGAGGAACTCGTACCGCGGCCAAAGTTTTACAATCCGGTTTGTATTGGCCAACATTGTACAAAGATGCCCAAGACTTTTACAAGCAATGTGATCGTTTCCAGAAACTTCTGTCGAACCTTGAAGGTTGCTGCCCAGACGCCCAAGTGGTTGCCCAACTAGTCGCCCATGCAACCATCGATTAGTTGCCAAGGCAACCCTATTGTGCAAGTTACCACGACAACTGAGTTGCCCGTGCACTCTTTTACCAAGACGATCCAATCTGCTATCACACCTCAACTCACGATAACCTGCCTATCTCTCTCATTTGATCTTATTCATTCTTTTACTTTATTGCTTTCTAGATTAGTTATTAGTTAAAACTCTTATAATCCTTTATTTGTGTTTTTACTTTTTTTCAGTGCAAGAGACTAGATTCTTGAAGTGGCACCAATCCCTATGGAGACGATATCTTTTATACTATAACTTGCAACGTGTATACTTGCACAATTGCGTAGCACTTATTACGCGCAACAATAAGGGTTCCGTGAAGGAGTTGATAGGAAAGAAAAAGAAGAAGAAGAAGAAAAAGAAGAAATGGTGGTGAATCACTATGTCTCTCCATTTTCCCACGTGAAAGACAAAATAATAAAGGGTGGTCAGCCTTTTATTTAAAAATGGATCAAATCCCCACATAAAACCCTCCATATTCACCCTTGTCACAAAATTGTCACTACCCAAGCCCATGTAACTCAAATCTCAACCAACAAGGCCCAAACTTGACCCAATGGGTCCAAATACTCCAACCAACACAAAGGTCCATAACTCATGTCAAAATCCAATCTTTGAATCAGGAATTTGGGTTGTTACAACTCTCTCCTCCTAAAAAGAAATTTCCTCCTCAAAATTTAAACGAAGGGATGAGGTGTAAACATCTCTGATTCAAATTATTTTCTAACACACAAACATTCCCACTGACTCTAAAATTCCTTTTCAAAACATCCTTAGCCAAAGCTCACAACACTAGACTCCTTAACGATTCCCAATGATTCATTTCCAACAAGCAAGCTGAAAGGACCGCCTGTACACCCTATGGCGCAGCGGAAAAAATATTTTGGCGATCTCACCAGTGATCCATTTATGATTAATCAAAATCGAGAAGAAGGATGCAGAAAACTACCTTAGTTTGTCTGGGAAAAGGTAGAAGACAACGGATATGCAATCACGATCACGCGTTTCGAATCCTTAGTCGCAACGAAAATGTCCCGACCTCTACTCAGTTCACTTATTTGCAAGCAAATAATTTTCTTATCTAAATTGTTTAGAGAATTTCGCGAAAAGCATAAGTGGCTGCTAGACCCTTATGTTCCTTTTATAATACAAATAACCCTAATTCAACTTGAATTAGAGTTGTTGACTATTTTCAAATTTCATGCATTAAAGAGTTATAATTACATTTAATTACTCTCCTTTAATGTTTATCCTTTAAATTCAGAATAATTTAAATTCTATATATATCATATATATATAAACTTTAAATTCGAATAATCAAAATCTATATATAGCAAAATACATATAACTTTTAATTATATCTTCATTTATGTACAACAACTTTGTACGTGTATTATTCGTTTAACATTTTCTTGATCAAACCATAGGGTGCGACCCTGTAGGTTCTTGTAACATTAGTAGTAAATATTATAACAATTCTAATATTACAAACAATGAGTGACGTCTAGCAATGTATCATTGTCACCTAAGTTACAAGAAGTCGTGATTCAACATAACCTCTATGTGATTAACTCTCTTTCTTGCATTACATCATTTTGTCCTTTATATCTAGATTGGACACAAGTCATGAAATAGTCACACTTGTATAGTCCATCTAATGTTTCTTGATATCTTGAGTAGACTATAACAAACGAATAATTTATGATATCTCATATCAGCTTATTCGAGCATGGCCATATGTTTCTAGTCTCACTCGATCAAGTGGCCTGTGATATTACTTCTATTATGTAGGAGGGACAAATCCTATGTTGATCACCTAAATCTCACTACATAGATTGTGGCATGTCCAATATCAGTCTTTATGATGAAACCAATTATGTCACACTTTTAACTGTATCAAAATATGAGACTATAGATGTCGGGATAATAATGATCTCAAGTCTAAGGATCATACAATTAGTCATCATTATGAACATGTTTGTGACTATCACATAATAATCCAAGAAACGTTCTCATAACGGGTCATTCCAGTATGTTGTTCTCTAAAACATACTCATGTATTGATTTTGACATCTCCATGGCAATGACAACACTTTGCCATCAATCAACTACACAGTAGCCTTTAATGTATTATCGTTGTCCAAGCCTACGATAATACTTGGCTATGGACTTTATTATCATACAACTTATATATAAGAACACAGAAATATAACTGAAAATAATAAATGGCAATGCTTTAATAGAACTGGTAAAGTATGTGGTTACAATCATCTCATGATTGGTCTTTGAGCATGCTCTAACAATTTCCCACTAGCACTAAGACCAATCACTCATGTATCTAATACCGAGTGACTCAGTGTGATGATCATGCTTCTACTGTGTTAGAGGCTTGGTCAGTGGGTCAGCAATATTATCATCTGTGTGTACTTGGCATATTTCCACATCTCCTCGATCAATGATATCTCGAATGAGATGAAAGCGCCTGAGAATATGTTTGGATCTTTGGTGAGATCTGGGTTCCTTTGCTTGTGCAATGGCTCCATTGTTGTCACAACGAAGTTTCATGGCATCTGATATGCTAGGAACAACCCCTAGTTAAAAAATGAACTTCTTGATCCAAACAGCTTCTTTTGCTGCATCATTGGCTGCAATGTATTCAGCATCTGTTGTAGAATCAACTACTGTATCTTGCTTTGAACTTTTCTAGCTCACAGCACCTCTATTAAGGTAAAACACAAAACCCGATTACGATCGTGAATCATCCTTATCAGTTTGGAAGCTAGCATCAGTGTAACCTTTTACACTAAGCTCATCCTTACCTCCATATATAAGGAATGTTTCCTTAGTCCTTCTTAAGTACTTAAGGACGTTTTTAATTGCAACCCAATGACTTTCACCAGGATTTACTCGATACCGACTCGTCATGCTTAAAGCATACGATACATCCAGACGAGTACATATCATGGCATACATGATAGAACCAATAGCCAAAGCATATGGAATCTTATTCATCCGTTCTCTCTCTTGTAAACACATTTCCTTCGAGAGTGTCATGCCATGTCTCATAGGTAGAAATCCTTTCTTGGATTCATCCATGCTGAACCTTTTTAGCACTTTGTCTAAATATGTACTCTGGCTCGAACCTAGAAGTCGTCTTGATCTATCTCTTTAGATTTTAACTCCTAAGATATATACTGCCTCACCAATAGAAAAACAACTTCCTAACCAAGTCTTTATAGACTATAAGGTAGGCATGCCATTTCCTATGATTAGTATGTCATCTACATACAATATTAGGAATGAAACAATACTCTCACTAGCCTTTTTACAAACATAAGGCTCGTCTTCATTTTTGATAAAACCAAACTCTTTGATAGCATCGTTAAAACGAAGATTCCAGCTTTGAGAAGCTTGCTTTAATCCATAAATGGATCTTTGTAGCTTGCAAATCTTTCCAGCATCTTTTGGATCGACAAAACCTTCTGGTTGTGTCTTATACACATCCTCTTCAAGTTTCCCATTAAGGAAAACGGTTTTGACATCCATTTTCCAGATTTCATAATCATAGAATGCAGCTATCGCAAGCAAGATCCGGACGGATTTAAACATAGCAACAGGAGAAAAAGTTTCATCATAGTCTATACCATGAATTTGTCAAAACCCTTTAGCGACCAATAGCCCTTTGTATGTTTGTACAATACCATCCATGTCGGTTTTCTTCTTAAAAACCCATTTGCACCCAATAGGTTTAACCCTTTCAGGTGGTTCAACCAAAGTCCATACTTTGTTTTCTGACATGGAATCCATCTCAGACCTCATGGGTTTAAGCCATTTCTTAGAGTCTGGGCTCGACACTGCTTCTTGATAAGTCTTAGGCTCATCTTGATCCATAAGAAGAACATCACCATGAGTGTTAACGAGAAATCCATATCTCTCAGGTAAGTGACGTTCTCTTAAAGATCTTCGCAGTGGTTATGTTTCTAAATTGGTTGATCATTCGTCAACAACTTGTGGAACTCAATTTTGTTCAATCTCTAGTTCATTGATCTCTTGTTCTCAAACTTCTCTGAGTTCTACATTTCTACCATTCCCTTTATTGGAGAGAAATTCTCTTTAGAGAAAAACTCTCGTTTGAGCAACAAACACTTTGTTCTCGATAGGATTGAAGAAATAATACCCTTTAGTTTCTTTAGGATATCCTACAAAGATGCATTTTTGAGATTTGGGTTTGAGCTTTATAGACATATGATGTTTGACATAAGCTTCACAGCCCCAAATCTTCATAAAAGACATACTAGGATGTTTCCCATTCCATATCTCATATGGTGTCTTTTGAACCGATTTAGATGGAACACAGTTTAGTGTGAAAGTAGCTGTCTCAAGTGCATATCCCCAAAAAGAAGTCGAAAGATCGCTAAGACTCATCATCGATCGAACCATGTCTAACAAAGTTCGATTCCTCCTTTTAGAAACTTCATTCCACTGTGGTGTACCAGGTGGTGTAAGTTGTAAGACAATCCCATATTGTTTCAGGAGTTCATCAAACTCTAAGCTCAAATATTCTCCACCTCGATCTGATTGAAGTACTTTAATAGTTTTGCCTAAATGGTTTTGTACTTCATTCTTGAACTCTTTGAACTTTTCAAGGGCTTCAAATTTATGGTGCATGAGGTAAACATACCCATACCAACTGAAATCATCAGTGAAAGTAATGAAGTATTGGAAACCCCCTCTGGCTTGTGTATTCATTGGCCTACATACATCACTATGTATTAATCTCAATAAATCACTTGCTCGCTCACCTTTACTATTAAAGGGAGCCTTGGTCATTTTTCCCAATAAGCAAGATTCACATACATCAAATTGTTCGAAAACAATTGAATCTAAAATTCCATCTTTATGGAGGTTTGATATACGTTTCGCACTTATATGGCCTAAACGACAGTGCCAAAGATAAGTTTAAGTTGAGTCGTTTGTTTTTTTATCTTTTATTATTTATGTTATAAATGGAATTATCTTGACAAAATGTAAAAGCCATTAACCAGTTGTGCTGATCCATAAAAAACATTATTGAGATAAAATGAACAACAATTATTCTTAATAATTATCTGAAAGCCTATCTTGTCCAAACAAGAAATAGAAATAATGTTCTTAGTCAAACTGGGCACAAAATAACAATCCTCTAAACATAAATCAAGTCCACTAGGTAAAGATAAAACATATGTCCCTATAGCTAATGCAGCAACTCTTGCTCCATTTCCAACTCGTAGGTCCACATCTCCTTTACCCAGATTCCTTCTCTTTTGTAGTCCATGCACAGAAGTACAAATGTGAGAACCACAACCGGTATCTAATACCCAAGAAATAGGTTTTGATAAGTTAATATCAATAACATAAATACCTGAAACAGACGTTCCGTTTTCTTTTGCCTTCTTGACCTCTTCAAGATAAACATGGCATTTCCTTTTCCAGTGTCCAGTTTTGTTGTAGTGGAAACATTTTCCTTCCTTGCTTACTCCTCCTTTGGGTTTCAATGCATCATTTCCTTTAGGCTTGGCCTCGCCATTGCCTTTAGGCTTTTCCACTCCTTAGTTCTTGCCCTTTCCCTTATCCTTGCGGACCATCAGAATAGGCTTAGGTCCAACCTTTTTCATGTTACCTTCAGCAGTTCGTAACATGCCGAGTAACTGTGGCAAAGTCTTCTTAATCTCATTCATGCTGAAATTAAGGACAAATTGACTAAATCTTTTTGGCAACGGTTGCAAAATAACATCAGTAGCTAACTCATCTTTGAGAGGGAATCCCAATTTCTCTAGTGTTTGGATATAGCCCATCATCTTGATGACATGGTTTCCTACGGAGGATCTCTCAGCCATTTTACATTGAAACAAAGCTTTTGAGGTCTCATACCTCTCTTGGCATGCTTACCCCTCATACAATTCCTTGAGGTTTTGAATCATATCATACGCCACCATGTCCTCATATTGCTTCTGAAGCTTAGGGGTCATGGTAGCAAGCATTAGACATCCTATGTCTACCATATCATCCATGTATTTCTTATACTTGTCTTTGTCAGCTCTAGAGGCAGTAGCTGCCGGTTCATCATGAACGAGTTCTTCGATGACTTGTAATTTCCACTCTTGTTTGAGAACAATTGTCAAATTATGAAACCAGTCGAGGAAGTTCAAGTCATTCAATTTGTCCTTCTCAAGGAAAAATTGCAATGATAAAGCATTTGTTTCCATTTAAACTACAACGATAGAGATATATATTGTGAGTAAATCCTTACCAAGTTTAAAATATTTAATAGGTCTTTATTAAAGAGGCTCCCACTATTTTATTCAAAAATAAAAACACTCATATTTTAATTTTGGAAAAAAATCTTAATTTTTTTTCTAGTGGGCGAGGATCCATATTTCACTTTCTCCTAAGTCAGCTTTGGCTTTAACTCTTAAAAGAATTGTTATTTAGGTAAGCAACTTCTTGCTAATTACATCTCATGTAATTCCTTAGTTTGGTGATCATCTCATGATTAACCAAATAACTAACCTCTAGGTTTCCAATCCTATTAGAGTAACCTAGCTAAGTTATCAACCAATATTTCAACCGACGAATATCACTTATTTATTCTTCGCGTTTAACCGGGATAGATCCATGTGCCTTTGCTTTGGCAAAACCCACATAATATCAATCGAGGCTTTAACGAGGGTAAATATTGGGAGGTTATATTAACTTAGATTTTGTTGAGGGGTTTTAATAATAATCTCACCATTTAATCTTTTACTTGATCTTACCAATTAATTAGCATGTTAACATACCATCCATAGCGTCACATACATGAAAAATAAAGCAATAAATAAATGCAATGGTTATGGCCCCTTAAACTATGGTGGACCATCCTAAGGCAATGGGAGAACAAAAAGGAGTCCTAAGGTAATAATCGCTTCATAAGCATCAGGCGGCCCATCATTCTAATCCTTTCGTATCTTCGTAAATTACAATTTGAGAAACTCGTTTTACATACGAGGGAGTAAGATGAGATGAGAATTTACAATAGAAATAAAACTAAATGGGCTTTAGGGCTATAACCATGCATTGTAAAAACACCATGCATATCATTCATAACGTACACATGTTTTATCTTGTTTATTAAAATTACCGATGTGAACCTGCGAACTTTGTTACCTACGAAGGGGTCAAAGGGCGGAGCCCCTGTGGAGGTCCGGCAGCCCCGGTGCGGCCGGCGGGGGTTTTTCAACAAAGTCCCTCTCATTGTTATTGTGGAAAAACCTCATGATTTGATAACTTTTATCAAAAGAACCGTGTTTTTGGGATTTTCAATCCCAGAGGTTTTTCTGCCTTAGAACAACCATTGTTCTTGTGCCGATCATGATCAACGATCATCAACACATATTCAACATATTAACAGTTAACGTGTGATTTATCAAATCCTAAATAGCAACCACTGTGATGATTAACGCTTAACCATCAATTTGCAAGAACCACATTAAACAAGATTAACATATTAATCATGATTAAACTGATTTATTTGCACAAACATCATATATTTGTTAAATAAAAATTGATAGATATATATGCATCTCATATAATCGCATCACACAAGTATTTAACCCTATTTCTTATCGCACAAGGGGCTCTAATACCACTGAAAGGACCGTCGGTACACCCAATGGCGCAGCGAAAAAAATATTCCGGCAATCTCACCAGTAATCCATGTATGATTAATCGAAATTGGGAAGAAGAATGCAGAAAACTAAGAATGATGCAGAAAACTACCTTAGTTTGTCTGTAAAGAGGTAGAATAGAACAGAGATGCAATCACGATCGCGCATTTCGAATCCTTGGTCACAACGAAAACGTCCCGACCTCTACTTAGTTCACCCGGTCGCAAGCAAATAATTTTCTTCTCTAAATTGTTTAGAGAATTTTGCGGAAAGCATAAGTGGCTGCTAGACCCTTATGTTCCTTTTACAATTCAAATAACCGTAATTCAACTTGAATTAGAGTTGTTAACTATTTCCGAATTTCATGCATTAAAGAGTTATAATTACATTTAATTGCTCTCCTTTAATGTTTATCCTTTAAATTAGGAATAATTTAAATTCTATATATATATCAAATATATATAAACTTTAAATTCGAATAATCTAAATCTATATATATCAAAATACACATAAATTTTAATTATATCTTCATTTATGTACAACAACTTTGTACGTGCATTATTCGTTTAACATTTGCTTGATCAAACAATAGGGTGTGACCCTGTAGGTTCTTGTAACATTAGTAGTAAATATTAGAACAATTCTAATATTACAAACAACGAGTGATGTCTAGCAATGTACCATTTTCACCTAAGTTACAAGAAGTCATGATACATAACCTCTATATGATTAACTCTCTTTCTTTCAATACATCCTTTTGTCCTTTATATCGAGGAATAATCACACTTGTATAGTCCATCTAATGTTTCTTTATATCTTGAGTAGACTATAATAAATGAATAATTTATGATATCTCATATCAGCTTATTCGAGCATGGCCATGCGTTTCTAGTCTCACTTGATCAAGTGGCCTGTGATATTACTCCTATTATGTAGGAGGGACAAATCCTATGTTGATCACCTAAATCTCACTACATAGATTGTGGCATGTCCAATATCAGTCTTTATAATGCAACAAGTTACGGCACACTTTTAACTGTATCAAAACATGAGACTATAGATGTCGAGATAATAATGATCTCAAGTCTGAGGATCATACAATTAGTCATCACTATGAACATGTTTGTGATTGTCACATAATAATCCAAGAAACGTGGTCATAACGGGTCATTCCAGTATATTGTTCTCTAAAACATACTCATGTATTGATTTTGACATCTCCATGCCAATGACAATACCTTGCCATCAATCAACTACACAATAGCCTTTAATGTATTATCGTTGTCCAAGCCTACGATAATACTTGGCTATGGACCTTTTAAGAATAATCATATTATTCTATGGACTTTATTATCTTATAGCTTATATATAAGAACACATAAATACAACCGAAAATAATAAATGGCAATGCCTTAATAGAATTGGTAAAGTAAGTATATGGTTACAATCATCTCATGATTGATCTTTGGGCATACTCTAACACAAGCTGCACTCACATTGAACTCTAAGTAGAACAACATATGATGACCTCAAACAATATTGTCTAACAGCAACCAAAAAGGCTCACAACGGATGAATCTCATCTCGGTAAGCAATCATATCTACCATCATACGCATTTTAAAACCCTTGAACTCAAACCGCATATGCGTTCAGAATATGACACCCCCTTAAGGGTATTATACTAGGAACACTTCCTTGTCTATTATATATACCATGACCAACATTTTCAAAAACAAGCGAAACTCCGACACCCGAAATCTACCATCTATCTATTTTGTAACAACCCTTCTTTCTCTTAACTTGGCTAACCAAGATGGAACTTAGCATTTTACTTTACTAGAACTCACAACCAACTCGAACGAAAGCTAACTCATGATCACACGATTTCACTACTTGAGCCACTCGATTCCAAACAAAATTGTTGTCGTTTACGAATTCTTACCAAAGATCAAATCTCACCCAACTATCCTCGAAGGTCCAAACATTCTCATCTAACCCAACCACTTAAATCCAACGAACAGTTGTGCTAAAATCTAGCAAGCCCTTGATGATTTTCAAAAGATTCTTCCAACAATATCTGTTACAACACAAGAATCCATGTTCTACGTAACCATAGCCGATAACCAATATTTTCACTGCGCTACTTTGATAATCTTCACACTATTTATCATACATGTAGACAAACCCATCAAAAAACTCGGTAAAGCAACCACTCAAATCATCAAACTCAAGATCACAACGATGCACTCGTGAGTCCAAACCACTTCACGACTTGTTCTTAGAGTCTGGACATCATATCAAACACAATTTATATCACACTTCTCTTTAACCTCTAATTTACAATACTCGAATTCTGAAAAATCCTGCAAAAACCTCAAAACTCTTCAACCAATTACAAGATCATCAACCCCGAGAAACGGGTAACGGTTTTTCACCATTACACGTCAGCTCACAATATTCAACGCCACTATTCTTTGCCATACCACCCCAGGCACGTCCCAAGGTTAACCACTTGAAGACTACACATGAATTCATTCACTTTTACAAATAAGTTCCCACTCAAGAAGTTCGGTTGGTGCCATACTACAAGGTGATAGACACTAACACCAAACTCGACATTACCTCTATCGTAGGGTTCTAATCCATGATCAAGAGGTAAGCCTGCTCATTCCTCGAAGAGCACTCTAACAACCTCTCAAACATTTACAAATCTAAAGCTTTAGACTTTCAACCCTCGAATCCAACATAGGATAAAAAGGTCTTGCAACCCATAAGACCCTATTTGAACAAACATCACCAAAACACAATCCTAGCACTAGAGAGGCAATGATTTGTCGTGCCCATTACCAACAACCTATTTCATTTTGAATCCCAAAACTTTGAGATTCTTACTCGAAAACCAAGACATACATATACCAATTAGGGAGAGAGTAAATCTAACAAGTCTACGAGGATTGTTACTCTTAATCCTTACTTACTACCCACGATAAGAACATTACCTTCAAGAACTTACAAAATTGACGAACTAGTCAATCCAACATCAACCTCTAGATCTTAACACAACATTTATTCAACAAACATCAATACCCTTGCATAAACAAGAAATCATCTCTCCATCCAAGAAACAACTAAAATCAAAATGAAACACAAGTACCTGACATATCATCAGTGGCAAAGCTATAATTTTTAGCCTGAATGACAGACTATTTAGCAATGACTCAAGTGTCAACTCTGACGATGGATCTCACAGGACCTTCCCATGATACCCTGACGACACCCTAGTACCGACTATCTTAGAACCCTAACCATACCAAGAAGAAATCAACCTTTGAGACTGAAGTAGTGTATCATTAGTCGTAATTGGGCAGTCTTTTACCATGTGACTCAGTTCTCGACACCTACAGCAAACTATCCGACGCAAGAAGCACAATCTAAGGTGATGTCGACCATAATGCTCACAAGCCAGTGGAAGCGATGCTCCAGCTGAACCATCAGTATTCCCCTTAGGAGCAGACATCAAAGAGCCCCTACGAACCCTCGATCTAGATCCTCGACTGAGCCTCGATAACTGATATAAAGAAACTCTCTTTAAACCACTAGGAGAACAAAACCTCCTAGACAAAGCTAGTAAAGAACTTATGACATATTATGTGCCTACTATATAGCCTCTAGAGTCCTCAATCTGACTCAGTGTCAAACCCTAAAGTCGCTTTAGTGCCTTCGTGCTATTAGCTAGCTTAGAGAATGTCCCAAGCGGACCCACTGTCATGTGAAACTAAAGGTCAACCTTCAACTTATTTTTAAGCCTCTTACACTTCAACTCCTCGGTGGCAACTAACTTCGGGGCATAACGGCTTAACTGTAGAAAATTTTGCTCATACTCAAACACTGTCTGGTCCTCCTCAACTAGATACAGAAACTGATCTCTCATCTATATGAACCTCATTGATATAATTTTTCTTAAACTCGTCCAAGAAGAAATCCTATGTCGAAAGTGCATGTTGTAGTCCCAACTCAACAGTCTCCCACCACTCATGTGCATTGCCTTTAAAAAAGGAGACAATGCAATCGAGGTCATCCTCTAGATTCTATCTCATCTATCTCAGAATCCTCTAAGTGTCTCTTAGGAAATGGTTTGCCTTGATTGGGACATCCTTACCCAAACCTTCAAATTCTTTTGCCTAAAATGGTGAAGCCTTTCAACAGGGGTCATGTGAGGCATTTCAGATTACCTCGAGATAGCTTGCACCGCTTGCAAGAGAGCAAAGGTAAGATCATGAAGGTGGCTTGCCCAACCACTTTTGGTACTTCTCGGAAGGCTTGTGTCCCTAACATTCGAGACAGAATCCTTACCGAAGTCTTCCACTTGAGAGACATGACTCTCCTCACGACTTTCCTGGCCGTGTTTAGCTTCACTCACGATCAAACTTTTTCTAAAAACATAAGGAAACAATGCAACACCATCAGGATTCTCAGTCTTAGAAGAGTACAACTTAAAGTTAGGAGCTCGTATTCACTAGACACCTTACAACGACCTCTATACCACCCCAGGGTTTCCTAGAATCGATTAAATCTAAGATCTGATATTGCTAAATGTAACACCCCGATCCTGATCTGGATCCAAAGTACTACATTTGGGTTACCCAAAATTGACCCATCTAAAGTTTCATTTTTTAAATCATAAGTTTAGCCATTTCCAAAAATATCAAACCTCATTAAATCCATATAATTCAATAACCATCATAATTAAGTTTAAAAACATGAGCTTCATGTTCAAAACACAGTATATCAAAATAATATTTATAATAGAGTTACAGACTCAATAGTAGTAGGGTCTAATAAATACATTAGCCCAAACTAAAATAACAAGTATTGTACTATGAAGTGAATGCAGTGCTGGTAGATCCTTACCAATGTGCTCCTCCAAAAGGTAACCTATCAACCTACGCATAGAAAAGCAGCACATCCGCAAGCTGAGCTAACAAAGCTCGGTGGTACATTTCTAGTCTACCACAATTCATGATTATCAATAAATAAGCATGCAAGATCAAAATAGTTTAGAGAGCATAGATAAGGCTTTCACTATCTATAGGTTATCATCCAATCTACACTAGCTAGAGCTCTTAGATCACCTATCTCAAACCATCAATAAGTTTACAAGAAGTCATGCATGCTTCCACAAGTGTTGCCATACTAGAGGTCACATAGTTTATCGAGATACTTGAGCTCACATAGCCCATTGAGTTAATTCATATCGTACCTTGATCAGTCATCGAGTACATAAGCTATCATCTATAGCATCTACACTGCATACATAACACATCTATACATTATCCACATAATGGCTAATGAAGCCCCACTTTACCCATGCGTACATAGTCATCGAGTTACCCGTGTTCACACAGTCGTCGGGTTATGTAGACCATATTCGGATCACCATAGCCACAAATACATTCTACACATACTTGGATCATATTAGCCACGAGTAGTCTTTACCTGAGGCCACTCAGCCTAATAGGTTACTCGAGCTCACTCAGCCTATCGAATTGTAATGTCTGATTTTGGGTCTAGATGTTTTGGGGTTCGTTTCAAAGGTCTGATGGGTCGGTATTAGAGTTTCAAGTCAGTTTTAAGATTAAATCAGATTAAATATTTTTAAAGGTGACAAAATATAGAAAAAATATTCTAAAATCATTATTTAATATGTTAATGATTGGGGTGGAATTAATTTTGGAAAATGAGGTTTTGGAAATCAGATGGATTGCAATGATGTACGCAAGATAGAAAGGTGTAATTTGGTATCGAGGCGTACTTGGGTACAACATCGGTGTTCATCGCTCCCTATAGGATGTCACAGAAGGAATTGAAAGAGTTGAAGACATAGCTTCAGGAATTGTTGGATCATGGGTTCATTCGACTGAGTGTTTCGCCTTGGGGTGCTCCAGTTTTTTTGTGAAAAAGAAGGATGGTACGATGCGTATGTGTATTGATTACCGATATTATGAGTTCTTGGTGATGTCATTTGGTTTGACGAATGCCCTAGCTACGTTCATGGATATGATGAATAGGGTGTTCCATGAGTACCTTGATCGGTTTGTACCGATGCTTATTGATTATATTCTTGTGCACTCTCTTACCGAGGAGGAATATGATCGACATTTGCGGATTGTGTTACAAGTCTTGAAGAATAATCAGTTGTATGCCAAACTGAGTAAGTGATGTTCCTTGGTCATGTAGTTTCTACGAAGGGTATTTGTGTTGGTCCACAGAAAATTGAGGCTATTCTCAATTGGAAGCAACCTAAGTCTGTATCGAAGGTTTAGAGTTTCCTTGGATTTGCTGGTTATTATCATCATTTTGTAGATGGGGTTTCTAGTATTACGACTCTATTAACGAAGTTGTTGCAAAAGAATGTACCTTGTGTGTGGACAGAGAAGCAAGAACATAGTTTTGAGAAGTTGAAAGAAGTCTTGACACATGCTTCTGTGTTGATCCAACCCAAGTTAGGGAAAGAGTTTGTGGTTTATAGTGATGCGTCTTACGTTGGTTAGGGTTGTGTGCTGATGCAAGATGGTAAATTTGTGGCCTATACATCGAGACAGCTGAAAGTTCATGAGCGAAACTGCCCAACTCATGATTTGGAACTTGCGATTATGGTGTTTGCCGTGAAGATTTGGAGACACTATCTTTATGGAGAAAAGTATGTTGTTTTTTTGGATCACAAGAGTTTGAAATATTTGATGTCTCAAAAGGATTTGAACCTTAGGCAGCATAGATGGTTAGATTTGCTTAAGGATTATGACGTGATGATCGAGTATTATCTTGGAAAGGATAATGTGGTTGCGGATGCATTGAGTCGTAAGGTTGCGATTGAGCTTAGAGATATATTTGGAAGGTTGAGTGTGACACAGGAATGTGGTTTGTTGGCTGAGTTACATGCTAAGCCTACATTGTCACAAATGATTAAAGCTAAGCAGCCGTATGATGATTATTTGGTTCCTCATGTTAAGGATATATCGAATGGTAATCTGATGGTGTTTTATTTTGATGATGATGAAGTTTTTTATTTTGAAGTTCGAGTAGTGGAGTCAGATGATTTGGAGTTGAGGCGTACTATTCTGACTGAAGCACAGTCTAGTCCTTTTGCTATACATCCCGGTAGTACCAAGATGTATCATGGTTTAAGGAAGTGTATTATTGGGTTGGTTTGAAAATGGATGTGGCAGAATTTGTTTCTAAGTGCATGGTGTGTCAGTAGGTTAAGGCTGAACATCAGTTTCCATCTGGGTTGTTGCAACTGCTGAGAATTCCGAAATAGAAATATGAGAGAATCACCATGGATTTTGCGTCAAGGTTGCCTTTTACACCAGCTAAAAAGGATTCTATTTGGGTGATTGTTGATCGGTTTAGGAAGTGTGCACATTTTTCGCCAGTGTATACGACGTGTACCTTGGATAAGTTAGAGAACTTATATATCGCTGAGATTGTGCGTTTGCACTAGGTACCTAAGTCCATTGTTTTGGATAGAGATCCAAGGTTTTCAGCAAGATTTTGGGAATGTTCGCATCTGGCTTTGGGTAGTAGGTTAAGTTTCAGAACCGCGTATCATCCTCAGTCAGATGGTCAATCAGAGCTTGTTATCAAAGTTTTCGAGGATATGTTGATATATTGCATTATTGAGTTCCAAGGAACCAAGGAGAAGCATTTAAATTTGGTTGAGTTTGCTTATAACAATAGTTATCAAGCGAGTATACAATTGGCACCGTATGAGGCATTGTATGTCCAGAGGTGTCCTACGCCTTTGTGTTGGGATGAGGTAGGGGAAAATCATGTTTCCTTATCAGATGTGTTGAAAGACACTGATGAGAAGGTAAAGCTTGTGTGTGATAGCTTGAAAGCGGCTACGGGTCGGTAGAAATCTTACGTGAATTTGAATCATAGGGAGATTGAATATACGATTGGAGATCATGTGTTCTTAAAAGTGTCACCGTGGAAAAAGGTGATGCAGTTCGAACGTAAGGGTAAGTTTAGTCCGAGGTTTATTGGACCATATGAAGTTTTGGAGCGTGTTGGTCATGTGGCTTATTGGTTGAGGTTACTTACCAAGCTAGAGAAAATACATGATGTGTTTTATGTATCTATGTTGCAAGGGTATTGGTCAGATCCCTCGCATGTTATGCCGGTGGAGCATATTAAGTTGAGGCCGAATTTATCCCATGATAAGAAGCCGGTGGAAATCCTTGATTCCAACAGAAAATTTCTTCGTGGCAAGAATATTGAGCTTGTTAAGGTTTTGTGGCGACATCGTGGTGTCGAGGAAGCCACTTGGGAAAGCAAGGCGGACATGTTGGAATAATTTCCGCATTTATTTCCTCCAGGTAAATTTCAAGGAAGAAATTTCTTAAGTGGGGGAGAGTTGTAACGCCATGGTTTTGGGTCTAGATGTTTTGGGGTTCATTTTAAGGGTCCGGTGGGCCGGTATTAGAGATTCGAGTTAGTTTCAGGATTCAATCAGATTAAATATTTTTATGGTGATAAAAATATGGAAAAATGCTCTAAAATCATTATTTAATATGTTAATGATTGGGGTGGAATCAATTTTGGAAAACGAGTTTTTGGAAACCAGACATTTTGGACTAGTGACCAAAATGTAAACTTTGAAAAATGTTTTTAGTGATTTTTTGTAAAAGGGTCAAAACTTTGAATATTTAAGAAGCTAATTGCCCAAAATTCTAATCTCAGACTTTATCCCTTAATTGGATATTTTTAAAAGTGTTTTGGAAAATATAAATAGGTTGGGGAGAATTAATTTGATAATTAATTCTTTAAAACAAATGTTACGTAACTAACTTTCTCTCAAAATCTCTCTAGCCAAACACCATTCTCTTCTTCTAAATCATCAGGTAAATCTTTATTTTCTTAAATCTTTTTATTTCAATTGGATTCTCAATGGTTTCCAAAAAAACCTTATTGTTTTAACTTTGTTTTCTCATGTAAATTCAACCAATTAAGGGATAAAGCATCCAATAGAGGTAATGTTCGTTCTTCTCCTCTAATGAAAGGTTCTTTACTGAAATTCCCAAGTTATCGATCCTTTACAATTGTTTTCTAATGGGTTTTGATAGTTTAACCATAGAAAATTAATTTAATTATGGTTTAATGGTGAAATTGATAGTTTTTTGAATTGGTTCTGTTTTGTTGGGTTCTTGATCAGATTAGATCATGATTTTGATGTTTAATAATGTTAATAGCTTGGTTTTAACATTGTAATCCTGAAACTAGTTGAATCTCTAATGTTAAAGGTTGTTACTTAAGGGTTTTTGTGATGTTAATGGAGTTTAATCATTGTTGGGTGCATTTTGATGCATGTTTCCTCTAGTTTTGTGTGGTCGAAACAGGGGATAATCAAGGCAAAGCAGCTTGAGGTGGATCGTTGCTTATTGGGAGCTCGATTTGCATTAGCGATCAAGGCGAGGTGTAATCGGTGAGTGGAAACGGTTTTAAAAGTCTTTCAAATGTTTAAAAGTGTTTATGAGAGTTTAGGTTAAGCTTGAAACACTTACCTAAGCTCGTAAGTAAGTTTCCCTCTTTTGCTCTTTAATATCTATTCGGATATGAGCATGTGCAATTCATGTTTTGGTTGTAAACATGGTTTGTTTTGCTTCCATAAATGCATGATTTTAAGGACAAATGTAGTGGTTCAAAAGTATTTGAAATGCTAGTGAGCATTGGTTTTCATTCTGGTCGGGAATGTGGTATTGCTTTGGCAATGTGGTTTGCATATGTGGTGATTTGTATAATGCATTGTAAAACAATTAGTAACTGGTTTTGTAAATGATATATTGGCTATGTGACATGATGAGAAAACATTCATATATAGTTGGCATGCCATAGAATAAAGTGCACTATAATATGTACTAAAAATTAATTGTGGCCATGGGTCCTTGAGGTATGGCGGTTTAACTAGGCCAATTAGACTATTAGGACCTCACTTGGGGCATGCGGTTTAACTAGGCAACCCAAGTCGATGGTGATCTTGTGGTTTAAATAGGCATGGTCGGTAGAGCTCGCGGTTTAACTAGGAGAGGTTGTCAAATCTTGCGGTTTAGCTAGGCAAGGTTTGGGATATCATGCGGTTTAACTAGGCATGTTATGAGTTGTGGTGGAGGTGAGTCTATCATGAGAGGTTCGTGTATCCGATATGTAAGGTTAACGGTTGGTTAACCAATGATTTGCGGTCGGCTAATCAAAGATAGTGGTCGACTATCTGGGGTCACTATAAATGCCAATATATGAAGGTTCAAAGTTCATGTGTTGAACCTAGTTTATAATGCTTTGGGATTTAAGCATGGTAATATGATTTAATGCTTTGGGATTTAAGCATGAGATGATTTACTGCTTTGGGATTTATGCATGTAATTTGTAAATGTTTTTGCATATGGTCGATATGCATGTTTTGATTTGGTATCATTGAAAATGCTTTGGTCGTAATCATGGTTTGAAAACAAGTGTTTGTTTTCAAAGGATTTTAAATGCATCATTGTTTTATGAGCATTCTCAAGAAGCATGTGTCCTTATGCTCTCTTTTTCCTAATGATGCAGAGCATTAAGGTTTGGGGCAGCAAAGGCAAGTTTTAAAGTGATCCAAGAGCAAAGACTACTTTTGAGTATGAACTCGTTTTAAGTTTTTGGTTAATAAGGCAATGTGTTCGCCAAATTTATGGGATTTGTAAATTCTGTTCTTCCCTAGTTATGAGCATGATTAATGTTGTGTTTTGAAGTTGGATTGATGTTGATAAGCATGATGTTAACCCTTGCTTATGATTTAGGCTGGTGGTTGCTTAGGTATGCATCTAGTTAGCTTTGGTTGAATGCCATGTTTAGGTGATTCTAGCATGTTGATTTTGATGTTGTAGATATGTGAGTAAGTTGTATATGCTGGAAAATGTTCAAATGAAAGTTTTGGTACTTTTGGTAACATGGTTTTAGGAAGCATGCCTATAGTTTAGCTTTAAAGCATGCTTGCCATGAGTTGAGGATGGTTTTGTGATACTATGGTTAGGATCGACCCCTAGTAATGTTGTATAAATGTTAGAAGCATGTTTAAGTGGTTTGGAGTCCAATAATGTAAGTTAAACAAAAAAAGTGGACATTTTTGGTCTAGGCATATCAGAACGCGTGCCCTCGTACCATTACGGTTAAGCCATTTTAGGCTTGGTGTTTTGGTACGCGGGGTAGTGTTTCGGTACGGATAAAAGTCAAATGGCAAGGTGTACTGATACGCGTAGTCATACCGGTATAGTTTTGAGCTACTAGAATCTGGGTTTTTATAAAGTGGCCAATGCATACTGATACACTTGCTCGTGTACCGATACGGGCAGCTATTATTTCAGTTATTTGGATGTTTGGAAGATTTCTAATTTGTTCATTTTGGACCCTAATTGTTGTGAATGCAATTGCTTGAGTTTGGATGGTCGGATTGAGCTGAGAATTGACATGCAATCGTGTAATCTGACTAATTGAGGATTGGTAACCCAATTTCGGTAGTGGTCCTTCAACTTACTAGTTTTACATTTTAGTCGCTAAAATGTATTGTATGCAATTGGTTGCTTTTCTGAGGTTTGTTTCCTTTGTAACATCACCCGCTACAAGCATGATCACTTAGGATTAATAATATGCATCTAGACAAGATAAAAGGAAAAAATAGACCGATTTTCGCAATCTTTCTATGGTTTACTTTGGCAAACCTAATGTAGCTCGCTCGGTTCGGTCGAGCGTCTAGGCGGGGTCGAGGGGGTTACATTTGTTGGTATCAGATCCAGGTTATGAAAGGTTGGGATGTTGTTGTTTGATTGATTGCTATTGTTTGATATGCACGGTGATTGCGTATATGTAATGTGATTGTTTTACATCATGTTAGGGTATGAATTGGGAACACATTGCCTATTACCGATGCTTTAAAAGGTTTTATAAGTTTTTCTTGGATCATTTGCCTTATGCTAGCCTGGCTTTAATGTGTTTTGATGCTCTTGTTAACATGGCTCGACTTGAGACTCATTCGACAGCTGGTAATACCGGGTCTGGGCAGAATAGTGGCGTTAGAGGGAATCCTCTAATGCCTTACCTTCTCCTCCACCGTTGGTTCTTCCTGTTGATGTTGGGTAGGTGGTGTACCTCAGGCTCTACAAGGGCTAGTTTTTGGGGATTTGACTCCGTTAATCCAAGTGATGACGAGAGACTTTTAGGCAGCGATGGCTGGAGTGCAAGTGCAAGCACCGACACCTACTATGGCGGTTAATCAAGGTTTACCGTTAGAGCGTCTTCGTAGTTTAGGACACGAGGAACTTACGGGTTTGAGCCCTGAAGCAGCCGAGGGATAGCTGGGAAATATAATCCGTATCTTGAATCAGATGGATTGCAACGATATGCGCAAGTTGGGTTGCATTGTGTCCTTGTTGCAAGGTGAATCTTATCATTGGTGGGTGGCCACGATTGTGAGTGTCCTATAGGAGGATGTGACTTGGTTGTTCTTTTGGAGAGCTTTCAAGAGGAAGTATCTTGGTCCTCAGTATTTGGATGCGAGAAAGTAATAGTTTATGTCGTTATCGCAAGGTGGCATGTCAGTTGTCGAGTATGAGGTGAAGTTAGTTCACCTGAGAGTCCTTTCCTGAGGCTCTAGCGTGGTTAGTGCTAGTTTGGTTTTAGATTGTTGGCTAATATGGCTATTTTTGAAAGCATCGAATGTGCTAGTGACATTCAAGATGATGACGTATTGGGTATTCTCTAAATACCTAGTTTTGAGTAGTGGCTGGAGTGGTGGTGTTCTCGTCTATTGTGGTACTGAGAGAGAGTTCTTATCGACAATTGAGGGTTGTTAGAGTGTTTTTGATGTGTTGGACGGAATATTGGTACCAGGAATATTATAAGTAGGTGTGGATGTTGAACATGCAGAGTACAAAAGCACTTATATGTATATATTTAAATATGTCAGTACATGTATACATCTTTGGGCATGACATTAGAGGTTTTGCATCCATATGCATAGACATCTAGGATGACATATAAGGAATCATGCATACATATGTTCACACTTAAGGATAATTTTTCAGAGGTCGACAAAGTGTTAGTAACTATTTCCTTTGGTGAGATGGTTACGGTTAGGAAGTTGTTTAGGAGATGTCCTTTGGTAATGCAAGGTCATGAATTTGCTGCAGATTTGATGGAATTTCTCTTCCATGGTTTTAACTTTATTTTGGGCGTGGATTGGTTAAGTGAGCATAAGGCGGTTGCGGATTATGAATCCAAAAGGATTTCTTTGAGGTTAGCCGGTGATTATGAAGTTGTGGTGGTTGGTGAGAATGTAAAATTCTTGTCCAATGTAGTTCCGGCTACTTGAGAGAAAAAGATAATGCAAGGAGGTTGCCAAGCTTATTTGGCTATCGTGATGAATCTGGAAGTTAAAGGTGTTTGGGTGCAGGACATTTAAACTATTTATGGTTTTACAGGGGGTTTTCTGAAGCGTTACCAGGTTTACCGCTAGATAGAGAGGTAGAATTTGGTATCAAGACGTACTTGGGTACGACATCGGTGTCCATTACTCCCTATAGGTTGGTACTGAAGGAATTGAAAGCGTTGAAGACACAACTTCATGAGTTGTTGGATCATGGGTTCATTCCACCGAGTGTTTCACATTAGGGTGCTCCGGTTCTTTTTGTGAAAAAGAAAGATGGTTCGATGCGTATGTGCATTGATTATCGGAAGTTGAATAAGTTGACGGTGAAGAATAAGTATCATTTGCCAATGATTGATGATTTGTTTGATCAATTTTGCAGGGCAACGTTTTTTCGAAGATTGATTTAAGATTGGGGTATTATCAGTTGAAGGTTAAAGATATGGAAGTGCATAAGACTACTTTTCGTGTGAGGTACGGGCATTATGAGTTCTCGGTGATGTCGTATGGTTTAACGAATGCCCTGACTACGTTCATAGATATGATGAACAAGGTGTTCCATGAGTACCTTGATCAGTTTCTGGTGGTGTTTATAGATGATATTCTTGTGTACTCTCATACCGTGGAGGAACATGATCGGTATTTGCAGATTGTGTTACAGGTCTTGAGGTATAATCAGTTGTATGCCAAACTGAGTAAGTGTGAGTTTTGGCTGAAGGAAGTGATGTTCCTTGGTCATGTGGCTTCTGCGGAGGGTATTCGTGTTGATCCATAAAAAAATGAGGCTATTCTAAATTGGAAGCAACCTAAGTCTGTATCGAAGGTTCGGAGTTTCCTTGGGTTGGCTGGTTATCATCGTTTTGTAGATGGGTTTTCTAGTATTGCAGCTTTATTGATGAAGTTTTTGCAAAAGAATGTTCCTTATGTGTGGAAAGAGAAGCAAGAACATAATTTTGAGAAGTTGAAGGAAGTCTTGACACATGCTCCTGTGTTGATCCAACCCGGGTCAGGGAAAGAGTTTATGGTCTATAGTGATGCGTCAAGATAGTTGAAAGTTTGTGAGCGAAACTACCCAACTCATGATTTGGAACTTGCGGCTGTGGTGTTTGCCTTGAAGATTTAGCGACACTATCTTTATGGAGAAAAGTGTGTTGTTTTTTTCGGATCACAAAATTTTGAAATATTTGATGTCTCAAAAGGATTTGAAACTTACGCTGCGTAGATGGCTAGAGTTGCTTAAGGATTATGACGTGACGATCGAGTGTTATCTTAGAAAGGCTAATATGGTTTCAGATGCGTTGAGTCGTAAGGTTGTAGTTGAGCTTAGAGCTATGTTTGCAAGGTTGAGTGTGAAACAGGAAGGTGGTTTGTTGGCCGAGTTGCAAGTTTAGCCTACGTTGTCACAAATGATTAAAGCTAAGCAACCGTATGATAATTCTTTGGTTCCTCATGTTATTGATATATCGGATGGTATTCCAACGAAGTTTTATTTTGCTAACTATAAAGTTTTGTGTTTTAAAGGTCGAGTAGTGGTGCCGGATGATTTGGAGTTGAGGCGTACTATTCTGACTGAAGCACATTCTAGTCCTTTAGCTCTACATCCCGGTAGTACCAAGATGTATCATGATTTAAGGAAGTGTACTATTGGGTTGGTTTGAAAAAGGATGTGGCAGAATTTGTTTCTAAGTGCATTGTGTGTCAGCGGGTTAAGGCTAAACATCAGTTTCCATTTGTGTTGTTGCAACCGTTGAGAATTTCAAAATGGAAATTAGAGAGAATCACCATGGATTTTGTGTCAGGGTTGCCTTTGACACCGGCTAAAAAGGATTCCATTTGGGTGATTGTTGATCAGTTTAGGAAGTGTGCACATTTTCTACCAATGCATACAACGTATACCTTGGATAAGTTGGCGGAATTATATATCGTTGAGATTGTGCGTTTGCACGGGGTACCTAAGTCCAATCTTTGGAAAGAGATCTGAGGTTTTCAGTAAGATTTTGGGAATGTTTGCAACAGGCTTTGGGTACAAGGTTAAGTTTCAGCACCGAGTATCATCCTCAGTCGGATGGTCATTTAGAGCGTGTTATCTAGGTTTTGGAGGATATGTTGAGATGTTGCATTATTGAGTTCTAGGGAACCTGGGAGAAGCATTTACCTTTGGTTGAGTTTTCTTATAACAATAGTTATCAAGCGAGTATACAGTTGGCACCGTATGAGGCATTGTATGGCCGGAGGTGTCGTACGCCTTTGTGTTGGGCTGAGGTAGGGGAAAGCATGTTTCCTTATCGGATGTGTTGAAAGACACGGATGATAAGGTAAATCTTGTGCATGATAGCTTGAAAGTGGCTGCAGGTCGGCAGAAATCTTACGCAGATTTGAATCATAGGGAGATTCAATATGAGATTGGTGATCGTGTGTTCTTGAAAGTGTCACAGTGGGAAAAGGTGATGCAGTTCGGACGTAAGGGTAAGTTTAGTCCGAGGCTTAATGGACCATATGATGTTGTAGAGCGTGTTGGTCCTGTGGCTTATCAGTTGAGGCTGCCTCCCGAGCCAGAGAAAATACATGATGTGTTTTATATATCTATGTTGCGGGGGTATCGGTTGAATCCCTTGCATGTTATGCCGGTGGAGCATATTGAGTTGAGGTCGGATTTATCCCATGATGAGTAGCCGATGGAAATTCCTGATTCTAGCAGCAAAGTTCTTTGTGGCAAGACGATAGAGCTTGTTAAGGTTTTGTGGCGACATCGTGGTGTTGAGGAAGCCACTTGGGAAAGCAAGGCGTACATGTTGGAACAATTTCTGCATTTATTTCCTCTAGGTAAATTTTGAGGACGAAATTTCTTAAGTGGAAGAAAGTTGTAACGCCCTGGTTTTGGGTCTAGATGTTTTGGGGTTCGTTTTAAGGGTCCGATGGGCCGATATTAAAGATTGGGGTTGAATCAATTTTGGAAAATGAATTATTGGAAATCAGACATTTTGGACTAGTGACCAAAATGTAAACTTTGAAAACTATTTTAGTGACTGTTTTGTAAAAGGGTCAAAACTTTGAATCTTTAAGGAGCTAATTGCTCAAAATTCTAATCTCAGACTTTATCCCTTAATTGGCTATTTTTAAAAGTATTTTGGAAAATATAAATAGGTTGGGGAGAATTAATTTTATAATTAATTCTTTAAAACAAAAGTTACGTAACTAACTTTCTCTCAAAATCTCTCCAGCCAAACACCATTCTCTTCTTCTAAATCTTCAGGTAAATCTTTATTTTCTTAAATATTTTTATTTCAATTGGATTCTCAATGGTTTCCAAACAAAACCTTATTGTTTTAACTTTGTTTCCTCATGTATATTCAACCAATTAAGGGAGAAAACATCCATTAAAGGTAATGTTCATTCTTCTCCTCTAATGAAAGGTTCTTTACTGAAATTCCCAAGTTATTGATCCTTTACAATTGTTTTCTAATGGGCTTTGATAGTTTAACTATGGAAAATTGATTTAATTATGGTTTAATGGTGAAATTGATAGATTTTCGAATTGGATCTGTTTTGCTGGGTTCTTGATCAGATTAGATCATGATTTTGATGTTTAATAATGTTAATAGCTTGGTTTTAACATTGTAATCCCGAAACTAGTAGAATCTCTAATGTTAAAGGTTGTTAGTTAAGGGTTTTTGTGATGTTAATGGAGTTTAATCATTATTGGAAGTAAAAGGATGTTGTTAGAGTGTTTTTAGATGTTAATTAATGAGGTTTGATGTATCAAATCGTTATATTGTGGCTGGGATAAGATTGGAAGGTGTTTGAGGTTGATTTCGATTAGTTTCAAATAGTTTTTGAGTGTGCAACTTGTGAGTTGCGGGTAATTGCTTTGAGGCAGTGGTTTGGATGCATTTTGATGCATGTTTCCTTTGGTTTTGTGTGGTCAAAATAGGGGATAATCAATGCGAAGTAGCTTGAGGTGGATCGTTGCTTGCCAGGAGCTCGATTTGCATTGCCGAGCAAGGCGAGGTTTAATCAGTGAGTGAAAACAGTTTTAAAAGTCTTTCAAAGGTTTGAAAGTGTTTATGGGAGTTTAGGTTAATCTTGAAACACTTACCTAAGCTCGAAAGTAAGTTTCCCTCTTTTGCTCTTTAATATTGGTTCGTATATAAGCATGTGCAATTCATGTTTTGGTCGTAAACATGGTTTGTTTTACTTACTGTAAATGCATGCTTTTGAGTACATATGCAGTGGTTCAAAAAATATATGAAAAGCTAGTGAGCATTGGTTTTCATTCTGGTCGGGAATGTAGTATTGCTTTGGCAATGTGGTGATTTGTATAATGCATTGTAAAACGGTGAGTGAATGGTTTTGTAAATGATATATTGGCTATGTGACATGATGAGAAAACATTCAGATATAATATATACTAAAATTCGATCGTGGCGATGGGTCCTTGAGGTATTGCGATTTAACTAGGCCACTCGGACTATTGGGACCTCACTTGGGGCATGTGGTTTAACTAGGCAACCCAAGTTGATGGTGATCTTGCGGTTTAACTAGGCAAGGTCGGTAGAGCTCGCGGTTTAACTAGGCGAGGTTGTCAAATCTTGCGGTTTAACTAGGCAAGGTTTGGAATATCATGCAGTTTAACTCGACATGGTATGTGTTGTGATAGAGGTGAGTCCATCATGAGAGATACGTGTACCCGATATGTAAGGTTAACGGTCGGTTAACCAATGATTAGCGGTCGGCTAATCAAGGATAGTGGTCCACTATCCGGGGTCACTATAAATGTCAATATATGAAAGTTCGTGTGTTTGACCTACTTTATAATGCTTTGGGATTTAGGCATGGTAATACGATTTAATGCTTTGGGATTTAAGCATGAGATGATCTAATGCTTTGGGATTTACGCATGAGATGATTTAATGCTTTCGGATTTAAGCATGTGATTTGTAAGTGTTTTTACATATGGTCGATATGCATGTTTTGATTTGGAATCACTGAAAATACTTTGGTTATAAGCATGGTTTGAAAACAAGTGTTTAGTTTTCAAAAGATTTTAAATGAATCATTATTTTATGAGCATCCTCACTAAGCATGTATGTTTACGCTCTCTTTTTCATAATGACGCGGAGCATTGAGGTTTGGGGCAGCAAAGGCAAGGTTTAAAGTGATCCAAGAGCAAAGACTACTTTTGAGTATAAACTTTGTTTAAGTTTTCGGTTAATAAGGCAATGTGTTCGCCAAGTTTTTGGGATTTGTAAATTCTTTTCTTCCTTGGTTTTGAGCATGATTAATGCTGTGTTTTGAAGTTGGATTGATGTTGATAAGCATGTTGTTAATCCTTGCTTATGGTTGATGCTAGGTGGTTGCTTAGGTATGCATCTAGTTAGCTTTGGTTGAATACCATGTTTTGGTGATTCTAACTTGCTGATTTTGATGTTGTAGATATGTGAGTAAGTTGTATATGCTGGAAAATGTTCAAATAAGAGTTTTGGTACTTTTGGTAATGTGGTTTTAGGAAGCATGCATATAGTTTACCTTTAAAGCATGATTGCCATGAGTTGAGCATGGTTCTGTGATACTATGGTTAGGATCGACCCTTGGTATTGTTGTATGAATGTTAGAAGCATCTTTAAGTGTTTTGGAGTCCAATAATTTAAGTTAAGCCAGCAAAAGTGGATGTTTCTGGTCCAGGCATATCTGAGTGCATGCCCTAGTACCGGTATGGTTAAGCCATTTTAGGCTTGGTGTTTCAGTATGCGGGGTAGTCGTTTCGGTACGGTTAGGCCATTTTAGGCTTGGTGTTTTGGTACGCGGGGTAGTGTTTCAGCACGGGTAAAAGCAAAATGGCAAGGTGTAGCGATACGTGTAGCCGTACCAGTACGGTTTTAAGCTAATGGAATCCGGGTTTTTATAGAGTGGCCAAGGCGTACGATACACTTGCTCTTGTACCTATACGGACAGCTGATATTTCAGTTATTTGGATGTTTGGAAGATTTTTGATTTATTCATTTTGGTCCCTAATTGTTGTGAATGCAATTGCTTAAGTTAGGATGGTTGGATTGAGTTGAGAATTGAAATGCAAGCATGTAATCTGACTAATTGAGGATTGGTAACCCTAATTTCAGTAATGTTCCTTTCTGAGTCCCTAAAATGTATTATATGCAATTGGTTGCCTTTCCGAGCTCTATTTCCTTTGTAACGTCACCCGCTGCAAGCATGATCACTTAGGCTTAATAATATGCATCTATATAAGATAAAAGGAAAAAATGGACCAGTTTTCGTAATCTCTCTAGTTTTCTTCGACAAACCTAATATAGCTCGCTCGGTTCGGTTGGGCGTCTAGGCCAGGTTGAGGGGGTTACAAACTCGAGCTCACACAGCCCATTGAGTTAACTCATATCGTACCCTGATCACTCATTCATCAGGTACATAAGCTATCATCTATAGCATCTACACCGCATACATAACACATCCATACATTATCCACATAATGGCCAACAAAGCCCCACTTTACCCATGCTTACATAGTCATCGGTTACCCGTGTTCACACAGTCGTTGGTTTATGTAGACCATATCTGGATCACCATAGCCACGAATACGTCCAACATATAGCTGGATCAAATTAGCCATAAGTAGTCTTTACCTGGGGTCACTCAGCCTATCAGGTTACTCGAGCTCGCTCAGCCTATCGAGTTTAATACCTTATCTAGATCACCATATCCATATATAGGTTTTAAATCGCACCCAGATCACTCAGCCCATAGATACGCCGGATGTACTTAATCACTCATCCCGAAATACACATCCCCTTAATATAAGTACCATAGTACTGACTCTTAGAACATCCGAATTCTTTTACCATGATCATAAGATATTACATCCTCGAGCATTCATACACCTTATCCTATCAGGTTACTCGAGCTCACTCAGCCTATCGAGTTTAATACCTTATCTAGATCACCATATCCATAGATATGTTTTAAACCGAACCCAGATCACTCAACCCGTGGGTACGTCAGATGTACTTAATCACTCAGCCTGAAATACACATCCCCTTTAATATAAGTATTGTATTACCGACTCTTAGAACATTCAAATTCTTTTACACGATCATAAGATATTACATCCTCGAGCATTCATACACCTCACCAAAAGTAAGTGGCACCATGCAAGCTATCAAGCAAATGCCCCTAAGGCATGACGTTGACCAACATGGCTATCTTCTAATTTATCATTTGTCAAACTTGTGGTACATTATGGAATGTATTATTCATACTTACATCAATTTATATAAAATTTCTAACCAATTAGGCAAGCCTTCTACTTAACACGCTCACATTTTGGGGTGAAACATTTGTTTCTTAGTTTTACAGGTCATTAAACCTCACTACGGACCTACTAATCTATTTCCTAAATTTTCCAACTACTCGAACTCAACTTCATATTTCTCGGGAAGATTGCCCAGGAAGTACCGATACACGCCCTCGTGTACCGATATGATACAGTGGGTACCGTTACTCGCCCTTCACGTATTGATACACAGATTCACGAGAGAAGGGGAAAACCAACACCTAATATCAATACTCGAGCTTCGAGTATCGGTGCGCCTCTAGTACCGATACACCCCCAAGCGTTCAAGTACACATTTTGCTCAATAGAATTTCAGTGGGTCAGGGGTACCGATACGGCCCCAGCTCGTACCAATACTCCCTTTAACTTTGGCCTTTTTTCATCAAATAGAATACAGGGTATCGGTACGGGCTCCCCGTTTATCGATATCGAAGCCCAAAAATAGCTTCCAAAGCTCAAGAAATCACATCCCAAGCCTTCAAAACATAACCCTTAACCCTATAAATCTATCATACATCTTACGGGAGTTGATTAGGGTGGTTTGCTACCCTTTTTACACCCTATTAACATCTATTCCAGATTCACCATTAATAAGGCCCTAAGCTACCAAACACCCAACTAGCAATCTTAAACTATAGCATCATGAAAAGTAATCACTTTATGATCTTCATGAAGAGTAGGAGTCAAAGATATACTGAACTTTTAGCAACTAACCTAGATTTGCTTGCACACTCACAATCCTCAACTTCTTCTCTTTGGCTTCCATTTGAATAAACCCCAAAATACCTCCTTTTCACCTCACAACAACAAAACGAATCAAGACTTAAACCAAGCACTAAAAAGAGGTCTAGCCATAGATTAACAACCTTGAAAACATGGGAGAAGCCCCAAAAGCTAAACCCTCAATGAAACTCATAAATGGAGAACTCACATTTTTAAGGAAAGAATAACACTTTCATAAAGCTCTTAAAATGGTGATTCACTTCTTCTTCTTTACTCACAAATCCCGAAATAAAAGTTTGGAACATAAAGATTTGGTTTTTAGGCTTTGGAAGATGATGGTTCCATGGAGGAGTTGATAGGGAAGAAAAAGAAGAAGAAAAGGTGGTGAAAGCACTATGTTTCCCCTTTTTCCCATGTGAAAGACAAAATAATAAAGGGTGGTCAGCCTTTTATTTAAAAATGGGTCAAATCCCCACATAAAACCCTCTACGTTCACCCTTGTCACAAAATGGTCACTACCCAAGCCCATATAGCTCAAATCTCAACCAACAAAGCCCAAACTTGACCCAATGGGTCTAATTACTCCAACCAACACGAAGGTCCATAAACTGGGTCAACACCCAATCGTTGACTTAGAAATTTGGGTAGTTTACAACTCTCCCCTCGTAAAAAAAGTTTATCCTCAAAATTTAAACAAAGGGAGGAGATGTAACCATATCTGATTCCAACTATTTTCCAACACACAAACATTCTTACTGACTCTGAAATTCCTTTTTGAAACTTCCTTATCCAAAGCTCACAACACTAGACTCCTCAATGATTCCCAACGATTCATTTCTAACAAGCAAGCTACACTCACATCGAACTCTAAGCAGAACAACATATGATGACCTCAAACAATTATATCTAACATCAACCCAAGGAACTCACTTCGGATGGGTCTGATCTTGGTAAGCAACCATCTCTACCATCATCCGCATTTTAAAACCCTTAAACTCAAACCCCAACTGCATTCAAAACACGACACCCCCTCAAGGGAATTATACTAGGAACACTTTCTTGTCTATTATATATACCATGATCAATATTTTCAAGAACAAGTGGAACTCTGACACCTGAAATCTACCATCTATCTATCTTGTAACAACCCTTCTTTTCTCGACTTGGCTAAACAAGACGGAACTTAGCGCTTTACTTTACTAGAACTCACAACCAACTAGTATGAAAGCTAACTCATGATCACGTGATTTCACTACTTAAGCCACATGATTCCAAACAAAATTGTTGTCGTTTACGAACTCTTACCAAAGATCAAATCTCACCCAACTATCTTCGAAGGTCCAAACATTATCATCTAACGCAACCACTTAAATCCAATGAACAGTTGTGCTGAACTCTAGCAAGCCCTTGATGATTTTCAAAATATTCTTCCAACAAGATCTGTTACAGCACAAGAATCCTGGTTGTACGTAACCATAGCCGATAACCCACATTTTTGATGCGCTACTCTAATAATCTTCACATTGTTTATCATACATGTAGACTACCCCATCTCAAAACTCAGTAAAGCAACCACTCAAATCATCAAACTC